>PCFV01000973.1:0-10237 GCA_002812785.1 Phytophthora litchii
CCGTGAACCTGTTTCCACTCGTGGACAAATGAGCTCATACCGACTAATGTTTCGAATAAACGCGAATATGCGAATTGTCCACCTAGTCCTGCAATCAATTTCAGTGGAGGCTCTACCTAACTTGGTATTCTACCTAACTTGGTACTTTACCTAACTTGGTAGTACGACGACGTATTGTAAATGGCCGTTCGTAATGTATCGTAATTTATCTCGTTGCTTTAGGAGAAAGGTTGCTTTCAGGAGAAAAAGGTTGATATTGAATATATTTTGTGGTGTGTATATTGAAAAACCGTGAGGAAATTGTCGCTTTGGAAAGGCATGCGACCTGCATATAATCAAGTTGGTTTGAGGAAGTAACAGAGAGTTCGTCAATACCGTCGACGTGCCTCGGAAATTCTAACCCTTCCATCATGAAGTTCCATGAGAACTTTTAATAGACTCCGAAGGTAGGAAATTCGCACTCTTGTGCTTCACGGAAATATGTCTTCATAACAAGTTCGAGGAGTTCGTATGCAAAGGCACTTGTCGGATAACTATGACCTATATGGACAAGTTGATCGACAAGTGGATCGATGACTCCCGCGAAGATGATTTGCCACATGATTCAGCCTTGCCATTGTGCACTAACATTGTGCGAAAAGAACTCAAACAGCTTCAAAGCATGATTCGACATGGAGCGCGCAATGTACATACAGAAAAGTACAAATGAAGAAGGGGCAGCAGACTGGAGAATCGATTTTGACAACACCCAAATATTGGGATGTCATCGAAGTGGGGGAGACAATTGTGAAGGACGATACTGTTGGTCCACATCACGACCACCAATGCATCCGTACGATTCAACTGCTTCTGCAACAACGGAGTGTTTATCTCGTGAATGCCATTGTTACCTGACAACTTTCCATTTCACAAAAATGTTCATTGGTTGCCTCCATGACCAGAATGG
Organism: Phytophthora litchii; assembly: GCA_002812785.1. Lineage (NCBI taxonomy): Eukaryota > Oomycota > Peronosporomycetes > Peronosporales > Peronosporaceae > Phytophthora > Phytophthora litchii. The sequence goes on from PCFV01000973.1 coordinate 947, forward strand.
ACACGCACTTCGGCTCTTTCGAGAGGATTTTTGCTGCACAATTCGCGCTTGTTTACAGGACCTTGAATACAGATTTCGCGAGAGTAGTAGAAACATTCTAGGTGACCATACGTGCGATGATGTCGTGATTATAATTCGTACATGATAATAGAGATGATCATGTGGAATGCGGACGAACAAACTAGTTGCCCGGAATGTGGTGCATCCATAGATGACGCTCGATATTCCTTCGTGAAAGGAACGGTGCGACGTGTACTTGAATTTGCTGTGAGCTATAGTCAAATTCAAATTCATATTCGTTGCATAAGCACAGGTCCCCACATAATGAAAAATGACAAACCATAACCACTTCAACTGGTGTAGCCATTTCGTCTACCCTGTCAAAATTGATAAAATGAATTATCCATTTCAAAGGATGTGGTTGCTCCAGTATTTGTTTGGTGTCAAGGGGATCCATCACCATGAGCTCTGTCCAGGACGCAGCCGAGGCGCAGAAGACGTAAGTGGCTCAACACTAGCAGCAATGTGTATCTACCTACCACCTTTCACTAACTGATGTCGCTCTACCTTCCTATAGATTTGGCAATGAAGAATTTAACGAGAAGAACTTTGACAAAGCTGTCGAGTGCTACTCAGAGGTATTACACGCATTACTATAATAAATGACAGGGTGGAGTATTTGTAATACTCGATACTCACTCGTTATATGCAGGCAATCCGTCTCGACTCCGAGAACTACGTCTACTACTCGAACCGTAGTGCTGCGTATGGAGCTGTAGGCAAGTGGGAATTAGCTGAGAAGGATGCACAGAAGTGTGTGAAGAGGAACCCCAAGTTTGCCAAAGGTTATCACCGTCTGGCCAATGCACAGCAGCAATTGGGACGGAAGAAGGAGGCTATTGAGACGCTCAAGACGGCGCAGACGACTGCTACAGACCCGGAAAAGGTTCCCGGTATCAAGAAGCTGCTGCGTCAGCTGAACCAAGAAGTGGCGCCCAAGAGTGCTCCAGCTCCAGGAGGTCGTCAAGTACCTATGCACATTGCCAAGGAACTCCAGGAACTGCAGCCGCAGTTCCAGAAGATTCAACGTGAGCTAGAACAGATCGAGGCCAAGTTGGCAGCCTACACGAGACAAAAGAAGCGTCTGGCTCTGGTGGAACGTGAGGTTGCTGACCTACCGGAAGGCACCAACACGTTCCGCAGCATTGGCAAGATGTTCTTGCAGACGGACAGAGAGGAAAATGCTGCGACTATGAAGCGCGAGGAGAAGAATGTGGACGAACAGGTGTCGTCGCTTGAAGCCCGTAAGAACTACTTGAACCGTCAAAAGCAGTCGGTGCAGGACAACATCACGGAGCTCCTGGCACAGTGCACCTGAGCAATTGCCAATGAGAATGAACATTGGAGTTGAATGATCGAGCAATTCTTCACACGAATAGATACCGGTCAGTGCTAATGCAACGACCTCCGTCCTGAGCTCAATTACGCTTCTTCCTCTTCCTCCTCCGTCGTGAGCTGTCCACAGGAGCAACAACCAGGTCAGTGTCGTCAACACTGCACATTTTGATCTTGTTCATTGAGTTCCTTACCCGTTTATTGAGTTCCTCAATCGTCTTGACGAGTTCTGCGTTCTTCTTCTTGAGTTCTTCATTCTCAGCTCGCAGTGCGTCCACATCAATTCCAGTTGGCGCTCCCATGAAGCGCTTGACGTAGTCCACAGCATTCGGAGGTTTGTCTGCCTCCTCATAGAGTCCCACTAGCACTTTCGTCAGCGCATCGACCACGCCGCTTTTCTCCAAATACTTGCGGAACTCTTCCTTCTTCGAGTCGGGCGTCTGCAGCTCATGGACATTGGTGAACACCTACACAACATCACCCACAGCAAGACAACAGACCTGATACGTGGCAGTGCTCATGCTTGGCTCGTCTATGGAGTTGACAAGGATCCCGTGGCCTTGGCCTTGTGCTCAAGGTGTCGGCTGTCGTAGTATCCGGCCGCGACGCGACGCTCCTCTCGTGCCTCTTCACAGTGCTGTTAGGGTCTTCAATTTAAAGTCAGATGGCTCTCTAACCTGTGATATTCAGTAAGTTGGAGATTGTATCTACTTTATATGTACGTGATGAAGCTCACACTTCTATCCTTCATTTATTGATATCTTGGAGATAACATATTCTACAATACAGAAACATATCCAGTGAAACAGGTAATGAATTTCATCCTATCACATCGCGACAGGGCATTTGGTTTTCCGGCGCACGTGGCACTTGCAACCTGCGCACTTCGCCTCTTTCATCCCCTCGGTGACTCGAGGCTCCTCCAGGCGCAGAGACCACCACGAAGGACCAGAGACACGCGAGCGCCAACGGCGACGCGGCAGCGGCTCGCGAACGCAAGCGAGATCGAGCCATGCAGGCGCTTCAAGACGCGCAACAGCGCTTTAACGACTTGGTCAACAACGACGTACGTTACGAACACGCGAAACCCTAGTTTGTGCGTGAAACCCTAACGTAACATGTTATCACCTCGTTATGCTGATATCTCTCATGTGTGATAGTGGCCTGAACGGGTTCCTGTAGAGTCCATGGCAGACTATGATCCAAGTTATATGAAAGAAGGGTTTCTACAGAAGAAGGGACAACGGCTGAAAGGATGGAAACGACGTTGGTTCGTCTGTGATGGACGTACATTGTCTTACTACATTTCCAGGAAGGACCGGAAACCGAATGCGGTTATTCCATTAGAGGGGTGCACAGTACAAGACGGAGGTTTGAGTGAGACGTGGAACTCGCCTCGTATCTACCTCACAGATCCTGCTACAGGCATCATGTACTGCTTATCGGCAGAAGAAGGAATTGTGGTGACGCAGTGGCTGGATGTGCTCAGGGTGGCAGTTGCACGTGTCAATAATGGCACTACGACTGAATCGAGCGCTCCATCGTCGCAGGGATCCTCTAACAACAGGGGACGGCAGCAAACTAGGACTCAGGCTCAACGTCTACCGTCGTCATCAGATGACGAGGATACTCGTGCACAGCTTAAACGTGCAACGTCGTTGGGACCTTCACAGGCACGTACGATGACATTGAAGTCAGCTTCGTCCGCGGTGACCAGTTCAAGCACTGGGGTGTCGTCCAATGGAGAGAATAAACGTGCTACAAGGATGACATCTGCTCCGTCGACGGTTAGCAGTTCCAATAGCAATGCCGTGCAGTCTACACAACAGCATCACCACCGTGTTCATCGTACGAAGACACAGCGTCTACCTACGACCATTTCGTTGGAAAATGAACTCTCACATGGACTGGATGTTCTGGAGGCACTGTTGTGCGGTCACAGTGCGACGGGATCGTCGTCTTCAATCCGCAATCATGTTGTCTTCCGTCCTATTGGCGCAGTAAATGGAGTGCTACGCAGCATTGGGACAGATTCAATCTCTGGAAAGCAATATGCTCGTGCTAGCGTGGTGCTGCCTGTGTCTTCAGAAGTAGCAGCGATTCTACTGGCAGATCATGCACGCCGCGCCGAGTGGGACGTGCACTTCCCTCAATCTTCACACGTAGCAAATTTTGACGACGCAACGGACCTCGTGCATTTGTCAAGTGGTAGCTTTGCACAGATCCAGCGTACAAAACCAATCGTGGCACCCCATGTCGCTGCTGCGGCGTGTGCATTGTGCGCAGTACTCTTTTCTGGTGCTTCATCGTGGGAAGCACTACTGACTGCCATGGTTTATGCGGCAGCTATCGGTGGTGTTGTCAGCAGTATCGATTACAGTGCGTTGACAGCACCTCGTGACCTGGTTATTCTGCGGCATGTGCGCGAGTCTGCTGCTCCTGATTCGCAGGATTCAGGCGATGACAAGTCTGTGGATGAGATGGGCCAGTCCGTAGCGCTGATCCTGGAAAAGTCTGTGGTGAACGAGCTGAAGCCGGTTATCTCAGGCACTGTGCGTGCGCATGTAGGATTGAGTGGTTGGTTGCTTGAGCCGGTTGATTCTGGTCGTGCTACTCTGGCCACCTACATTACCGATCTGGATATGGAGGGTTGGTTGTCGCCTACCACACGCCAAAGCTTCCTGCTATCGCGCTTGGACTGTGTTTCTGTCCTGAGCGAGTACGTGAATCAGGCACAATTGTGCGGATCCGAGCTCGGGTTCGGTGGTGGTCTCGATGAGGATGGTGATGGCGAGTACGACACTCGCAGTGTCGGATACGAAGACACCAGCGAAGCAAGCGGTCTTGGAGATGTGGATGGTGAGTCATCTGCAATCTTCCACCCGAAGACGTATATGCGTGGCATGATGCCGTTGCCTAGCGGTGGCTTAAAGTTGATTGATAAGGAAGTTGCCAAGAAACAGGGCGGTGTGGTGAAGGATGTGATCAAATCTGCAGGTGCGAAGATCCTGGAGGGCAAGTCGGCTGTGAGTCTGTCACTGCCCGTGCGTATTTTCGAGCCTCGTACCAATCTGGAACGTGTATGCGATTTGATGTTGTACGCACCGACGTTCCTGAATGTTGCATACGCACAGAACGACCCATTGGAGCGCTTCAAATACGTATTGACGTTTGCCGTGGCTGGCCTGCATCACAGCATTGGACAGATGAAGCCGTTCAACCCGATCTTGGGTGAAACTTACCAGTCGACGTTAAACGATGGCACTGACGTGAGCTGTGAGCACACGAGTCACCACCCGCCTATCAGTAATTTCCAGTTTACAGGTGAAAAATACTCTATCGCCGGTTTTGTGCTTTGGCATGCTAGCATGAGCGTGAAGTCGAATGCGATGCTCAACACAAATAAGGGACCTGTGCGCGTTACATTCCCTGATACCGAAGGCCTTCCTGGAACGACCGTCGAGTACAACCTTCCCTACTTGCAGATCGGTGGTTTGCTGTGGGGAGACCGTACAGTTGACATCATGGGCAACATGGTGTTTGAAGACAAGAAGAACCATCTGCAGTGTGAGCTGCGTCTGAACCCGGATGCGAAGTCGGGCATGGGCGGCATGTTCTCGAGCTCGAAGACACCCACAGACTCTTTGCGTGGTGTGATCTTGGACACTTCGGTGTCTCCTCCTCGTGAGATTTGCGATGTCTCCGGTTCGTGGCTGCACGACCTCGTCTTCGGCAACAAGACGTACTGGAGCATGAACAAGTACCAGAGCGGCTATATGGTTCCGTACCCTGAGGACAAGATTTTGGCGTCTGACTCTCGGTATCGTGAGGATCTGCACTACTTGGCTGCAGGCGACATGGATGAATCACAGGAGTGGAAGGTGAAGCTGGAAGTTCTACAGCGTGCTGACCGCAAGGCACGCCTAGACGGCCGACGCCCCAACCACTGGTCCTTCCGCAGTTCTGCTGGTGGTCACTAAAATGTGAATGAGTTGTGTAGACGTACGATCATTTCACGACAGCAACCGTAGCTAGCAACTTTCCAACATCTTACTACAGTAGCGGTTTCTGAGATAACCAGCGAAAGCAAGCGTGTATTTCCTCGGTAAGATCACTATCTTCTCTACTATCATGACGCTACTTATTTCCAAGCCGTCTTCAGTACCTTGCGCTGCGCCAGGGCCTTCGTGGCGAAGGTGGCCACGAGGAACGCCAAACACAGCAGGATCAACATCTCGTGGTTGAAGTCCGATGGAAGCAGATCGAATGACTTGGCGGGTGTCATGCGAACATAGTACATGTCGAGACCGTGCGCAAACACCAGCGTAGTCGACTCCAGCTCCGCCGAGGCCGTGCTGATGGAGTTCAGGTTCTCCGCCGTCTGATTGTACGTCAACATGGCCTGCGGGCGGTTGTATACAGGCACCAGCGGCGAGTACATCATCAGGCCCTCCGCTTGCTCCTCAGGAGTGAGGGGCTTCTCCGGCTGGCGTGGGTCGATGAAGTTGCGTGCTAGCTTGAAGATCTGGCCAGTCTCCATGCCGACTAAGATGGACTGAGGAGTGATGCCATGCGCCGTCACTGTCACTCCCAGAGACTACAAACAAGCAATGGCAAAACACAGTCAGTACCACAGCAACCACCATATCAGTTATGTAAGCTCAAAATCCATGCACGTACCGTGATCTTAGTGGGGTAGATGAAACTCTTCTGGAGCACAAACGGTGCCTTCGAGTCGAACGATGACCGCGTGGATGTCCACGACGGACGCTTCCACGGGTTGAGCGAGTGCATGCCAACAGCACCGTCGAAAAGCGATAGAGACACCATCTCCGTGCGTTTCTCCTTAGAATTCCAGTACGAGTAGACCAGCCAGTTCTCGCTTTGCACCATTCGGACAGGACCCGTGGCATGCGAGTGTCGCGCACTGTGGATAATACGTCCCGCCACGGAGTCGATCAGACTCACGTGAAGCACAGACGTTGCTTCACTGTCGCTCTTTGCGGGCTCGTTCGCAATCCTAGCAATGCCGAACAGATTTGGGTTCAGGTACTTGATCAGTAGCGAGTCATCGCCAGTGATGGTCATCGCCGAGTCCACGACCGAGTGGTCGTGGTGGTGAGACGTAGCAATCACCTGCTGTTCACGAGGCAGAACAATAGACCACGCCTCACGAGCTCGGTAGTCCGCAGTGTTGGCTTCACCGTCGTTCTCCATGAAGTAACCACGAAGCGCCTTCGTTTTTTCGTCATAGCGATAGAAGTAAAAGTGGTCTAGTTCTGGGTGAGCAAAATCTGCGGTCTCCTTCGGGTAAAGTGACACCTTCAGAGAGTCCTCTGCAACCACAGCAACAGTACGGCGCGCCGCCGGCTCTTCATCGGTTGTGAGGTGCTTCCGCTTAGGCAGCACAACCACCCATGAGGCACCAGTTGCGGTGCCAGCGCTTGCCGCGTCCAGCTGTTTACCGTCATCGCCGTCAAGCCACACCAACTCCGTCGAGTTGGAGACCAACAGCAGCTCAGCTCCAGAACCAAGAGCTGGGTGGTCGCGCGTCACGAAGAGCTGATACTCAGGACCCACAAAGGCTGACCATGCCACAGTGCTAGCTTCAGCACGGATAGCAAACAGCTTGCCGCTGTTAGTGAGCACCATGATATACTTGGAGAAGCCGAAAAAATGAGCGTTCGGCGGTTCCTTGCGCGCAGCACGAGATCTGTCCACACCACGCTGGCGTGAACTCTCATCAAATAGTGTCGAAGAGAACGACATCACATTTTGAACAAGCTGTTGTAGACGCTTGATTTCCAGCTCCACTTCCTCCATGAACGTAGGGATGCGCGTCAAGGCTTGCTTCTCGATCTCCGTCTCCGCCGGCGTAATCCAGCGTACACGTTTGATGTTCGCCAAAGCCTCTTCACGCACCCACAGAACATTACCATTGCTAGTAGCATCAGTTTCCTCGTCGTTAGACGTCATAATCAGAGCGTCGTCCTTCAAAACCAACACAGCACGGCAGCTCGGAACTGAGTCCTTCTTCGTGTTGGGGCATCCAACAAAAGCACGCGAAATATCGCCACCAAAAGAAGCCAGGTCCAGCTCAGCTTCCCACGACACTGGGGCCAAGCCCTTTCCAATTGTGTACGATGTGACCTCCGCCACGTTACCATTCTTTGCAGCAGCGTGGAAGAGCACTGAGTCGTCCGTGATAGACTCCATTAGAGCACCTTCAGCACCGACAACAGCAGCAACTTCCACCGCCAGAGTGCTCTTGATCTTGAGGATAGCACGCTTACCCGAGGCCAGTACAACCACCAGAGAGTTCGAGGTAGTAGCATCAATAGCCACAACCTTGTCACCGCCTAGCTTGAGGGAACTCAGAGCAATCTCTGCGGTATCCTTCTTGTTCTCCAGCCCTTGCAACAGTAGTTGATCCTTGGTGAGGGTAACTGCAGCCGTCTTGCCCTTTTCACTGTCCCGACGCAGCACTGTAGTAGCCTGCACATCCCCCTTATCTCCTTCCTCGATCTCTGGACGTTTGAATTGGTTCACCGCACGACCTGATGCAAGCTCGAACTCCAGCATGTGACGTCCTGCCATTACGAACAGTGCCGTATTGTCAGATCCCACCTGCCACGAGAGCTCGGCTGCCTCCACAGCTGCCTTGGTGAAGTCCTCAGGCAGCGTCTGCACCTTTACCTGTCCGTCCTTGACACTGATCATAGCCACACTGGAGGACGTCAACACCACCGAGTGATCTCCATCCAGTGAAAAAAGTCCACCAAAAACTGCGTCCTTTTGTGCAGGACCCTTGTTCGTCACTTCATCCCAGAGCAATAGACCCGTATTCAGGTCCCAAAGTCTCACATTGCGGCCAGCTCTGCAGCATAAAGCTATATCAGACACAATCCCCTCAATAAGAATAATCTATTTCCACCTACCCCGACACTGACAGCAACCCGTAGTTCGTCAGTTGAATGTCGTTGATAGCATCCCCTAAATAGTCATAATCCCAGTTAGACCTGTCCTAGCGTCCTACTACATATCTGATCTCCGTCCTAACCTTCTACAAACACTCGACGCCACTGGATCTCGCCCGTCTTCGAGTCCAGACGCGCCAGCGCCCGCGAACGCTCGTCCGACGCCACGTACACAGCGCGCGTGGTGCCTCGGGACGCGACCGAGTGCGGCCCGCGACTCACAGAGCCGCCAAAGACCACGGCCTGCGCTCGTCCTAAGTTCTCAGTGCTCCAGTCGAATTCGCCCGCTTGGTCTGCGTACAGGGCGTTGACTGTAGCCACACAGAGCGACGCAGCGAGCAGCAGCTTGAGCATCTTGACCATCTCTAGAATTCCCCCCAATTGATGAGGTCGAGATTTGGGATACATTCAGACGACATGTACAGATGGTGTGGGCCACGTGAATATGTGACGTGTGCAGGATCGTATAAGGTAATAGTAGTGAATCTATTACGTGAAGAGGAATGGCTAACGCTACAACAGATGCAATCGGTAGTGCCTTGCAATTCTGCACTCACCAAGCGAATAGAAATGACCATTTATATAGCGATACCAATGGCCAGGGCTACGCAATCTGTGATCGGTTTCATTCCGCTTCGATAGCTTCTGGTACGGTGTGGCGCTTTAGGCTTGTTGAACAATGGTATCCATCTGATTCCGCCAACTCTTCTCATTAATCAGTGACTAACCGTGTATTACCTTTGACTTTCGGGGATTCATGATTCTTGGTATTAGCAACCAAGTTTTGTAGAGACCATCACCCGATCTGAATTTCGCTTTTATCGCTGTCAAACAGTGACGCAATGTAAGTGACACATGTAGCATGAAAATGATAGACCAACTCGTATCAAACTCAACTTCAGTTCATTCTTATCGAGTT
>PCFV01000974.1:0-10233 GCA_002812785.1 Phytophthora litchii
CGCGTGTTTGTTGTCTCCAGTTGGACTCGTCGATGCCAACTTCGCAGACCACGCTGGAGTTGATCTTAAACGCGTTCAACAGGATGTGAACCCGGTCCTCACTACACCGATTAACAGTCCTACCAACTCCGGCGCGAAGAGCTTTGAATTCCTCTCACGATTTCTACGTCATTGATCACAGTATGTGTCAGTATTTCAGGTATGGTAGCTGCGAAGCTAAACAATGAACTTCATTTTTGCATTGATATCCTTCACCAAGTTTGTATAGTCGGTTCACGCAGACTCCATAGCTCGCGGATCTCTCCAGGCATTGTGCTTGGTATACACCATCTATCTGCTGCTACGTACATGAGCTTGCTACACACTTGAAGGGTGGTAAGATACTCCGTCGCATTATCTCCATTCAGATGAGTCAACTGCTGCAACAACGCAAGCAATCTCTCCCCCACCGTCGAAATTGTTTTTGCGCTATGAGCGCACGCAATCAATCCAAAAGGTAACAAATCAGTTGCGATGTCCCTACCAGCAAGTTTGGAGCATTGAATCTTCATCAGGTATTGTTCATGGATCAGGGATGACTTCCACGATAAAGCACACGCCATGATAGTAAATAGTGCACGGCACTTGAAGAGATCCACCGGAACAGAAGAGTCTGCGGAAGACATGCCCCGACTGAAAGTATCGATCACGTCCAGAAGTGGAGAAACGGTTTCCCCAGGTCGTGTATGTTGAGCAATGAGGGAACCCATTTCGGCGATAAGGGGCTGCAAATACGTATCGACAAGATTGATATCCGTCCATTCTTCAAAGTCGTGACGTAAAATCCACTGGAATGCTAGTGATGCCTCGCGCTTGGTGATGGACAAAACTTTGAGTTTCGTTAGCTCGATGACGAAAATACCATTCCTCCACCAATTCCACATGGAAGAATTAGCCGCCATTGGTATCAAGAATGTGTCAGCAGCGCTGCGCTCACCGTAGTCCACCTTCGAAAGTACACGAACCGCAAATTGCTTTACAAACCAAGAGGCATGTAGTCCGAATGGAAGCTCCTCAACCATTTTCTCAAGAATAACTTTGTTCACCATTTCCGATGAACTATCAGGAATACGACGAGTTGGTTTAGCTTCCAAGATATCGCTTAGCATTGTGGTCCAGCTGTCGAAGAGAAAGACACTGCTACTGCTCGAGGTATCACGACGCCAAATATCTTTGAGAATGTCGAAGATTGTTGTAAGTAGAGTCCGCAGTATGTAAGTCGGAACGCGAGTAGCTGCCTGTGAGATCCACTTGATTAGTTCAGCTTGAAGAACTGCGTCAGCATTTCCAAACCATCTGCTAGAAAGTAACTCGCCAGCTAAGAGCTCGTCGCAACTTCCTTGTGTAGCAGCGAATTTAATACAAGCAACGCTCGCATCAACAGAACAAAACCGCAACATCACACGATGCGTTAATGAAGTGTAGTCCAGTAATGGAAGCAGAGATCCCGTCGATATGAGGCAACCCAGTAGGGACACCGCAAAGCGAGTTTCCGAAATTTTGTCAGGAGTGGGTGATTCCGTGTGATAACATGGATTTGTTTGTCGCAACCATTCGAGTGTTTTCGCCAGGAAGCTACTCGACGGAAGAGTGCGCACCTCAACATCGAACGATTTCTTTTTGTGAGAAACGTAAAACCCGTCCGAAGCACGAGCGATAGCACCGAGTGTTGCATTTGAGCCACCGTAGCCACGTTCAGTTTCGGCTCGAACAAGCTTCACAAGCGTCGTAATCGTGTTCGAGTCAATTGTAAGCTCCACACTTCTATCCATGCTCAAATTTGACGGGACAAACGACCCAGAAATACCAAAAGACAAATGGAAGAAATTCGCAATACCCGACAGCATCAACGAACGCACAGCACTGCTATCGCTTTCGAGTGCTCTTTGCATTTGCTCGACGACCAGAGTGGTTTGGTTTCGGGTGGTATTAGGGAAACTTCCAAAAGAATCCAAGCGACATAATACATACGCCGCTGCCATCATACAAAAGCCATTGTCCATGTTGTCAGCAGCAGAGTCAGCAGCGCGCTGAATGGAAGTGGCGACAAACTTCTCCAGGCTCGACGATGGTGCCAAGTTGAAGTGCACACACTGCAGTAACACTGGCCCTAGCGCGATGGCTATAATGCTAGCAGACTTGTTTGTTGTCCACACATCCTCAAGGAGGTCTTGCACATTGGTAAGCCAGTCCATGCGTTTAATGCTCGAGAATCCACTCGCTAATCGTGCTAGCCCCATCAATGACGCCCATCGCAACAATATTCCACCAGATGAAGGTTGCTCGAAGTCAGCTGAAATTTTTTCAGAAATATTACTCGCACCTGTCGCCTTTTCCAACGGGAAAACCACGTCTCCGTTAGATGAAGAAGACTTGTTGTACTGTTTCGCGTGATCGGTATGCAGAAACGACATGAGTATGTGCTCAGCAATTGGCTTTACACGTTTCAGTCTCCATTGAATCGCCTCAGACGTTTCCAGTGCGTCGCCGTTCGTATAAACAGCAGCAATGTGGCTCAGTCCCAGCAAAGCACAAGCACTCAAAAGATCTTGTGACGCATTACTTTGTAGCTCGACAAATGCTTTCTCCATTCTCTCCAGTTGGGTGATGAAGTTGTTAGAATCCTCAGTGAGGTCAACCTTCCTTCGGCCTAAAGAGAGTTGAAGTGCAATCAAAGCACTAATAGACGCCACGCGAGCATCGCTATCGTCAGCCGAAAACACACGAGCTTGTTCAATTGACAGTACTAGTCGGCGCAATAGCTCTTCAACCGTTTCTTCGTATTTCAGGCGTAAGTGGGGATTCTGCCAGTGACTCGATTCACAGATTTGCCCAACCAATGCACCAGCCGCCAATGAGCTCCCTGCCTTGTTTGAAGTATTACGAAGTAATGAGTCGATCAAGTTTGCAACCCCTTCCGAGAACACACGGAATGCAACGTCAGCATCATCAACACCGACAGGTGTCTTGAGCTCCGCCAGTTCGTCAAGCGAAGACACGTATGTTGACATAAATCCTCTCCACCCTTCCATCAAAGCTTGAATATGAACGAATATCTTACAATTTTCATCAGCATCTGCCGATATGCTGGTCGATGCCCACGGGAGTTCCATAGATTGAAGCACACTTGATAGTGTTTCCACCACCTCGTCCACGTTTTGTGTTGCAAGGCGTACAACTTTGTCTTTGCGTTTGATGTTTTTCGCGTCAATCACCGCCTTTGGCTGATAGGTCAACAAAAATCCACTGAAGTCAGTAAGTGATGCTGTAGATAACATGGATTGCACCTCCACTCTTGACGGAAGAAGTGCTTTAATCTCCTTGGTTGCTGCAGCCGAAATAACCGCTTGCTGAGGAACTTGCTGTGCCTGTCCTGATGCTGCAGACACCATTCTCTGTCCTCGTCCAATGCCTGCAGTGAGCTTTGTACTCTCGTGCTCGATAACCCTGGTCACTAGATTTGCGATCTCGGCACGAACGTCCGAATCATGCTCGTTTTGAAGGTGTTGCATTAAATCATCGAGTTGTTCCTCGACTTCCTCCTCTGTCATTTGGTCTTCGTCATCACTTTCTTGTCCCGCGTTAGCATCAGCCAGCAAGCATAATCCCAACAAATCAAGAGGGAAATTACAAAGCGCTGCATAAGCAGCTTTTCTTACTTTCGGGTATTCACTGTCTGCAAACTCCCAGGTCTGGTTGATCAACTTTATCGCGTGCTTTTCATTCGCAGTGCTTTCAGCACCACCAAGTGTGTAAAAGCAACACAAACGCTCTTGGAAAAGTGGCTCGTCAGCACAGGTCACCTTGCTCTTTCGCAACTTTTGAGCAATGATCTTGAACGCAACATAAAAGTCCAAGCAGTCCCCACCACACAAGGCAGTGATGGCATCCATGGCCATTGATACCACCGACTCCAACTCGTCTTCGAGAAACTCTTGAATGGATGAAATGAACTGGACGCCAAGCTCAGGGTCTTTCTCACACAGTGTTTTAATCGTAGCCATCCTTACAATGTGGCGCTGGACATCTTGATCAGGGGAAGTTGGTTCAAGTAGCATAGCTTCCAGCCGTGGAAATACACGAGACTCATTTCGCCACACCTCATACATGATTTTGAGCGCCATAGGTCGCATCTTTACGTTTCCATTCATGCTATCGATTAGACGAAGCACAATCCGCATGGTATCTGTTGTCGTAGCTGACAGTCCTGCCAACGAATACAAACACGAGGCCACCCACTCGCCAAAGCGACGTGCTGATGCTGTCTTGATTGTTGCAGATGGGTGCTGAGAAACGAGAAACACTAGGCTTGCTACCAGCGCTCTTGTGGTATCAGTACCCCAAAACTTGGGGCAAGCATTCACTTGACGTTCCAAACACTTCGCAGCACAACCACGTAGAGTAGATCGTTTGTCAAACAACAGCGTCACCAAAAGTAATGCAAACCATTTGTTCGTCGAGTTGTCAGCATCTGGGGATATCTCGTTCCCGGGCTGGAACAGAGAATCCAGCCAATAATGACACTCTTCTTCGTTGCCAATGAGTTGCACAGCCGATTGTGCATGCGTTGCCGTTTCTGTAGGTGCACTGCTTTTAAACTCATCCTGATGATGATACTTGCTCACCGCTGTGGTATCTACCACTAACTTCAGCACATCCGATACAGCAGTGCCATGCAGCGAAATCATAGCCGACAAGGGTAGAAGAAGGATCTCCACGTAGACGCTGCGCTTACCCGCGTGTCCAGGACCAAGTCTCCGTCCAAATGTCAATGTATACCCCAACACACGCAACATTATCTGCTGCTCCAGAGGCGTCTCACACTTGTCCATCAGGAAGTATGCAGCCGAAGTCAGGAACACTGAGCACCAAAACGCCACCGGAACTGCTTGAGCCAGCTGCTCCAGTGACTGTAACAGAGCCACAACTCCTACGCCCCGCTCGATCAAAATCTGCGTCGCCTCCAGCACGAAACTTGCCGTTTGCGCGGCCAGTTCCACCTGTTCCTTATTGTGAGAGGTAAAAGAGCTTAGCAGATCAACTACCAGCGCCACATGGGTCATGTAGGTTGACTGGGAGAGTTGCGAGTGCGGTATGAGTTCTAGTGCTTGCACCAAGATGTGGACCACAGATGTTCGCACAGCTTGGTGGTCCTCCAACTGACCATCAAAATTCCAGGCAATGCGACTCAACGAGTCCAGCACTGCAGCTTTGTGCCCACTTGTCTGCAGATTGTCCACGAGGACAGCTTTAAATACAGGAGATACTATTTCAAGTGTCCTCATGGCTCCACTGCAGTCCACCACAGAGTTCAAAAAGGGTCCATCTGCAGCTGTGAGAGCTGCCAAGTAGCCTGATAGCACGCTGTTATTGGCGTTAAAGACCTTTAATAGCACTTGGCGTTGCGTGGACACTTGTAGAGTCCTTAATAGATGGACACTCTCCTGAAGTAACACGAAGCCCAGAAACTCTGCCTTGCTGGATGGTTCAGTGCAGATGGCTGCAGCTTGTTGCAGTTTCTCATACAAACTTGTAGTCCACGCAACAGAGTGATGGTCCTTTGCGCATTCTTGCAAACCTGTACACGTGTGGTATACATTCCATGAGTGTATACATTTAGAAACGATAGAAACGACAATATACACGCACCAAAGACGAGATTCTGCGATTCTGCCAGCGACGAAGTGGATATGAGACGATCTACAGCATGTTCTATGGCGGTGGCGGCCGCGGAGGTCGTCGACGCCTGACGTAGCGCCTTGATCAGCGCTGCTATCGGCGCATCCGCCATCATTCACTTAGAAACCTCAGCAAAGATTGGCTGTAGTATGTAGCCAATAGAAAAGCTTTACATGTGTTACTTTATAAGGGCACTTAGTAAGTAGCATCTATTGACATGCATCATGGCGAGTGTCTAATGTACGAGATCAACGACGTAGAAATCGCGAGAGGAACCCGAAGCTCTTAGCGCCGGAATTGGTAGGACTGTTCGTCGGCGTGGTGAGGACTGGCTCGTTCACATCCTGTTGACTCGCGAATGCGTTGAAGATCTGCTCCAGCGTGGTCTGCGAGACGCTATACTCGCGGATAGACAAGCGTGTCTTGGCATTCTCCACGAGCTCGAAGACATTCGACAGACGTAGCCTGTTGACGTTGGAGTCGGACTGATCAAGGATTTTGAACCAGCACGAGTCATGCTGACGCTCCAGCAGCTCAATCGACCCGAAGCTCTGCTGCAAGAACGCTGACACGTTCTCGAACTGTGTCTCGGTGATCCACCAAGCTGCGAAGCTGCTCGCCGATATATATCCATCACGCTTCACAAGATTGGCAATCGCGTGCCCTGTGGGGTGCGTGTTCACGATCTTCTGTGCCCATGACGCGTTACCGAATTGCTGACAGGTCTGTGCTAGATCACCATCTTCAATACGGGCGTCAATGGAGTCGAAGTGACTCAGGACAAGTCCGGTCGTGGCCTCTGCTGACGGAGCCTGCAATTTGGCGTCGAACATGAGACCGTCGCCAAATCGGCTCTTCAAGTGCTGTACACTGCCGAGACACTTGAGCTCGCCGCCAACCATGATTCCGACGCGCGTACATAGTGCCTCGCACTCCTCCATACTGTGCGTGGTCAGCACCACCGTTGACTCCTTGTTGTACGTGGAGATCTCTGAGATGACGTCCCACATGAATCTTCTGGAGACCGGATCCATACCAGTGGACGGTTCATCGAGGAACAGGATCTTGGGCGAACCGATCATCGCAATGGCAACAGACAACTTGCGTTTGTTGCCACCGCTTAGACTACCCGCGAGCTTGTTTTCGAATGCTGTCAAGTTCAGCTGCTCCATCTTTTCGTTCACCACGAAGTCCAAGTCCGAGTTCGAGACGCCCTTGATTTTGGCAAACAGTTCTAGATGCTCTCGCACCGTCAGCAGGTCGATGAGTGCGTCGAACTGCGGACAGTAACCAATCTGGCGGCGAACCTCCACCTGCTGAGTCAAGATGTCGAAGCCGCTCAGTGTTGCGTTTCCCGATGTAGGTACGATATCGCCAGTTAGCATCTTCATTGTGGTTGTCTTACCAGCACCGTTGATTCCAAGGAAGCCGAAGCACTCGCCCTGTTTGAGGCCGAACGACAAATCTTGTACTGCAACCTTCTCTCCCTTGCGGTACACTTTGCGGAGATTTTGCAGTTTGATCGTATCGTTTTCTGCTCCACCAGTCAGGACACGGTCGACTTCTGCTCCAACGTCTTCATCGATCTCTCTGTGCTCAACGGCGATATCAGGGTCCTTGGCCATTGCAGCTTTGATCTTGGGGAAAGTCATCGCGTAGTCGATGCCCACCGCTATGACATAGTACAATGCCGCGTCGAAGATCAGGTAAATGATCTCGTAGCCAGTATTTTCCAGCGCAAACGGGTCAGTGGACAGCTCGTCATCGGCCTCAGCTCCTCCAGTATGAGTGATCTCGATGATGGTCAAGTTGAGAAGTCCTCGACCAAGGCAAAAGAGTGGTGATAGACGCCAAATGAACTGAAGAGCCTTATCAATATCTTCAGTGCTGTCAATGACTTGCATCACGAAAGAAACAACCATCAGAGCAAGTCCGAGCACGAAGTTGATCAGGATCATGTATGTCTGCGACGACGCCGGGTCAGTGAACAAGTAGGACCAGCAATACGCGTGGGGGCAGATTGCCAGCCCGAACGCAAGGATCAGCAATATCACAGCAATAAATGTCGAGTTGTCGCACGTCTGACAGGAACTTGAGCCGGTTAGTGTGGAGAGATCGTATGCTTGGATCAATGCTAGTGCAATTGCGGCAGGAATCAAGAAAACCGCAAAGTCCCAGATGTAGTTGGCCGTCCAGAACGAGTTAATTCCAACGCCCGACACGAGTTGCTGATGCTTTGAGTTGTGGTCAGGAGACCTCTCTCGGACGAGCATGACAACGATGGATGCGGGGTAGTAAGCAAACGCGATCACAATGAACAGGACCGATGTAAAAGAAATATACGCCGAAAAGAGTGCTGTGTTTTCAGCAGTCAACGGCAGCGGATGGCTGTTCACAGTCAAGCTCACATCTGAAGGCCCGATCGACGAGTCGTACTGCGTGGACATTAATCGATACAAGGATTGATCCATGAGCGCTTTGAACACAACCGACCCGTGCGTCAGTGTCGTGTTGATTAGGACATTGTACCCGAACACGTTGCTGTCCACATCTGCACGAATGAGGTACCCGCCAAATTGGTCCGAAATGCCGTCAGTGAAAGCTCGGTTGAAGATTTCTTCACTCACTTTTAGCTGATAGCCTGTTGCATCTGTAGCATTGATGCTTGGATCGTTGTAAACGACATCAAAAACGGTGGGCGAATCGCTCGAATACGGTGGATTCCCGATTTCATCCTGACTGAGCGTGACGATGGATGCACCAGAGAAATAATCGCTGCTTAACGCTGTTTCACACCAGCTTCCAGAACTTTGCGCACAATAGGAAGGGACAAGCACACTACCAGTTTCGTCCTCTAGACCAGACAACTTAAGCGCGATGAAGGGGTCATTATTGGTGAGGCCTGCAGCCTTCAATATGGACAATCCAAAGATCAACCACGCCACTGGCAAGAGCAGTCCCACCACAAACAGTTTCTTGTCCCTTCTCGCCATGCGGAAGCGCTTCTGGATCATCGCCACCATTTGGGTCAAGAAAATCGATCGCGAACGTTCTAATGGCAACGAACTACCAGTGTGTTCAAGCCCATGGTAGTGACCATCTGCTGGTTTGTCGCCGACAATCGGAGTACTGTCCTGAGTGACGATTCCATGCTGTTTGACACGGTTCTGCAGTGTATGCTGCTGGTATTCGTCTGACACCTCGGCCACCTTGATGAACACCTCTTCCATCGTCGTCACCGAGATGCCATACGACAGCACCTGTAACTTTGTGAGGTTCTCATCCACCTTGCGGAACATCGCGGGGAATTGAGCTGAGCTATCCAAAGGCAACTGGAACGCAATCTCAGTACCCACGTTGCTCAGCACAGAGCTCGCTGGAATGTATCGCGAGACGAATTCAATCACCTTCGAGTCATCACAGTTCTCCTCCTTCACGATCGTCAGGTTATAGCCGACGCCGAATTGATTTTTCAGATACAGCGCAGATCCGCAGCAGCGTAGCTCGCCTTCCGCCATGATAGCGATGCGATCACCCAGGATATCGGCTTCGTCCATGAAATGAGTCGTCAGCACCATCACGCGGTTGTGCCGGTTGTTCATGAGGATTTCCCACGTGCTTCGTCGAGAATACGGGTCCATTCCTGAGGTTGGTTCATCCAAGAACACCAACGAGCTGTCTCCAAGCAACGAAATGGCCACGGACAACTTTCGTTTCATACCTCCAGATAATGCGCTGCTGATAGTGCTTCGCTTGTCAACTAGACCGACCTCACGTATCTTGGCAGCAACCTCATCAGCCAGCTTTTCTCCCGTATACCCCTTAATTCGAGCGTAAAACTCGAGGTGGTCCTGCACGGACAATTCCGGATACAGGACGTCGTGCTGAAAGCAGATACCAAGAGACTCGCGGATCTCGTCCATGTCTTCACGAATCGAGAGTCCATGGAAAGTGGCGTCTCCTGCTGTGGGAGGCGTCACACCCGTGAGCATGGAAATCAAAGTCGTCTTACCTGCACCATTGTGTCCGAGTAG
Source organism: Phytophthora litchii (assembly GCA_002812785.1). Lineage (NCBI taxonomy): Eukaryota > Oomycota > Peronosporomycetes > Peronosporales > Peronosporaceae > Phytophthora > Phytophthora litchii. Next base: position 9,753 of record PCFV01000974.1, read on the forward strand.
GCACGTGATTTGACCCGAGTACATGTTCAAGTATAGCCCCTTTACGGCTTCCTTTTCGCCTCCCGGTACCGGAAACACCTTGCGAAGACCTTGGACAGAGAGTGCTTCACCCGACCTCTCTTGGTCTAGCAAGTCAGCACTCACAGACTCAATGTTGGGGTTCACCTCGACTTCCACAGCGGCGTTAAGCGGTAGAGTTGTTGTCGTGAGGAACTTCTTGGATTTCCTCCAGTATGAAGGACGCAGTGGGAAGTACCATTTCTCCGGTATGCCGTACTCCTTCGGGATTACCTTCTCGAAGTACAATCCGAGCAGAGTGTATAGTATTGTGTCGAAAGCGAAGTACCAGAGCGCTGTCGAGAAGCGAAAGTTGTTGATGGGCTGTGATGCAGTCGCGAACGAGATTCCTACTTGCGACGTTTCTGCTGATGAAAGCGAGTTGATACCGAAGACAAGTCCAACTGGAGACAACAAACACGCG
>PCFV01000975.1:0-10213 GCA_002812785.1 Phytophthora litchii
AGCTGGTGCTGACTCCGAACCATCCGTAGATGCTGCTGCAGAAGTCTCTTCAGATCCTGATGAGGTTGCCTTGGCTGTCGTCTTTTTCTTTGTGGGGGTCTTCTTTTTAGGAGCTGGTGCTGACTCCGAACCATCCGTGGACGCTGCTGTGGAATCCTTTTCAGATCCTGCTGATGCATCCGATTGAGCTGTTTGTTCAGTCGACTTTTTCTTTGCAGGAGCTTTCTTTTTAGGGGCTGGAGCAGACCCCGGGCCATCCATAGACGCTACAGTTAAAGCCTTTTCGGATGCTGCTGGTGCATCAGGTTTAGGCTTCTTGGGCGCTTCAACAGGAGACCCACTTCCCGAGGCAGAAGCAGATTTCGTTGCAGGTGCAGGTGCAGGTGCAGGCACATCTGGAGCAGGAGCAGGAGCTTCCGTTGGCACCTCGGCCGATATACGCGTCCAAATTGCACCCAATTTGTCAATCTCGTCACCGTCCTGACCAAAGAAGCCTCCAAGCTGGAAACATTCCGGTGCTGTCACTGTGTTCTTACTCTCCGTCTGAGAACCTCCCGCCACCGTGTTACCGGCACTCGTACCAAAGCTCAGATAGGAAATTCTTGTTCAACCTTTATTCTCTCTCCAATGTGCCTCCATCGACGTGATGTATTCTTTAGGACCGAGTTTCAGTACATTCTCCTTTCCGCCAGTTCCACCGTGACTGAATGTCGCTGCAGTTGGGCCAGTAACTTCCAACGAGATACCATCAACTCGTTCACCAGCACGAATCGTGAGTGACCCGATCGTCTGTCCTGCTGCAACCGAAGCTTGATCGGAGAATTCCGTTCCATAAGGGCCACCAAAACTCTCACTCAATTGAACGGGTTTGTCTGCAGATAATACTCCATGGATAACCACAAGGAGAAGACATACTAACGTCTGAAGTCTTGTCACCGGTGTCATGCTCGCGAAGCAGAGCTTATTGAAATGACCAAAGCAATCGCACAGTGATAATGTTTACGTCTAAGATAAGGTAAACTATAACGGTACTTTTAAGCAGAACCGTGCCATACGATTGACAATGGGACAGAAATTGGGATTGGAAGTGGTTGCTCCAATCGCGGTTTCCACTCTAGCAAAGACTCCTTGGGATTGACGAAAGCAGCACGTCCAGCTGGCTCAGTGGAACCTGTCCTCTTTTCCACTTTGAATTGTCATCTTGGACGACGTGAACTGTTCACTGAGCACACCTTCAACGTCAGAATGCACTTCAAAATATAAAGCAGAAAATGACATCTCTGTAAGCTGCTGAACAACTCACACTCGCAGAATAGAGTGCATCGTAATTGGGATATTGAACTGAGGACAAAGATAATTGAACTCCGTGGAAGCTACCATGGTTCAGCTTAAAGGCTTTAGATTAACACGAAATGCATGTATTAATGCCGTAGGGTAATTGCAATGCATGCTCTTGGATGTGGTTGTGTTGTGGTGTTGTCGATTTGAGATGGATCGTGCTCTTCAAAGCATCCTGGCGGAACGAAAGTCTGCGGTTCCCATAACCTGTTCTCCGAAAAAATTTCTGATCATCTCGAATTGTGCCGCAACCATCTCGAATTTCATTTTCCCACATCTAGTTGCACGAACATGTATTACGAAGTATACTCTGGTCTTGCAAATGGAGTACTTGCTAAATTACATTAAAAAATGTGAAGTACATGTTTGCGTCGTTTCTAGCCAGATCACACTTTTAAGTGAACAACAATCATACTCAACAGTGAAGAGCCATGATTTTGAGTGTATGTTCGTACTACATGCCGAAGTTCCTATGCCAAAAGCTGCCGCAGTGTCCAAACTTCTCTGCAAGAATGTGCTTGATGGACACGTTGGATGCGTTGATAAATTGTCGAGGCCACAGCAGCAAAGTATAACACCTTGTAGAGGCGGGTAGCTGCCGTAGCGTTTAAGCTTCACTGCAAGAATGAGCTTGATGCGTAGGTAACTTGGTTATTCGAGGCAGCTCGTCCGTCGAATTGCAAAATGAACATCGTAACGTCGTTTTCTATCTGCCAAATCTGAGGGGAAAAATCCGGCCCTATCACCGAAAAACGCGAGAAAAGTTCCTGTTATCAAGATGATGCAGGGATATAAGAAGGTATTGACACAACATGAGTCTCGACAGGCTGTTCCTCAAGGTGTGACATTCAACTTTAAAGGTCGTACGGCGGTCAGCGAGTAATGACCAAAGGCTTTGCACCTATCACCAATCCTTCAGGTCTCGAGAATACCTTGAGATGAAGGTCAGTAGAAGTTGATCAACATCTTTCGCACACTCGTTACAGAGGTAAAAAAGTACAATGATTAGAAATAAATGCAGCAATGTTGACCTGTACAGCGCGGTATTTACAGAACGCTTTTGGACCTGATGCGCAATTTGATCCTCGTCTTCAACAGTTAGGACAGTGAAGACTGTTGTTACATAAAGGGTACTTCGACATATGGTAACATAAGTCACTCATACGAAATAGTGACTATTCACACGTCACCAGTGACTCAATCATGAATTTGTTCATTGTATGTAAGTTCTATTATAAATACTTCACACGAGCACCTTCCTTTGAGGAAGCTTGCTATTAGGAGTTTTCAAACTCCAAGTGAATAGCAGTTCACTATTCCCTGGTCGTAGGGCTGAACTTAGCTCTGTAACTATAGTTCTTCCTATGTAAAACTAGGCGAATCTCATTGGTTGGCTCTCAGCCACCTGATTGGTGTCAGTGGTGTGATGTACACCACTGATCCACAGAGAATGAGGATGGAGTGGATTGGCCGAGCCCAAGATGAGGAGAAGTGGATCGTCGACCTGAAGGCCTACCTACAAGGGGACGTGCAAGATCTAACCTTGACTGAGGCAAAAAATTGTACTAAGATCGCAGATCGCTATGAGACGGCCGAATCAGGTTTGGTATTCTACTTTCTGCCGACCAAGTAGTCCGACGAAGATCGCAATCTCGTCACCAAACTGGTGGTGCCCGAACGCTACAGCATGAACACATCACTATCACTCGAGTCTAGAAGGCAACCATCAAGTCATCGGACGGACCTATCACAAGATCATAGCTCGCTTCCACTGGCGTGGATTGTATCAGAGTGTACAACGCTACGCGGACCAGTGTATAGATTGTGATACAGGAAATGGGTGGCCAACGATTTATAGAGAATCGCCTGGCAACATACAGGCTACGTATCCGTTTCAGATCATTGACGTGAATCATATACCGTCACTACCGAGATCGTACAAGGGAAACACTGAGCTGTTAATCTGGATCGCTCTTTTCACTGGTTATGTGATCGCGAAAGCTAGTGCCTCTAGAACAGCCCAGACTACCGCGGGAAATTAAGAAGAATGCGTCTTCCGCCTGTTTGGCGCGAGCGAGACTATTCGACACGACTGCGAACCCAGTTTTATGCCTGATTTCTTCAGATCGTTCAACACGATCATGGGACAAAGGCAACGAGCGACGATGGCATACCGACCACAAGCAAACTACACGACCGAAAGGATGGTGGTCACGTTAACACGTGCGGTGAAGATGTATGTTGAAGATGTCGGCCAGAGAGATTGGGATGAGTACGCAGAGCGTCTCACGTTCGGTCTCAATACTGCACAAGATCGCATACGGGGAGATACCCCATTCTACCTGCTACACGGTGGGACCCGTGATCTACACTGGAAGCAATGGTGCCATTAGGATCAACGAGGAGACGAAATCGCAAACCCCGTTAATGGCGATACCACATTCAGAAGCAGTATCAGCAGGCACAGGAGCATGTCAACACGAAACTACACGAAGCGATCCAAGAGAGGGCAGTTTGATACAACGGCACTGTCCGTCCACACGAGATCGAAATTGGAACTGTGCATCCACTAGTCGGGATACCAGATCTAGGGGTGACGAGATTTCAGGAGGTGTAGGTAGAAGGGGTCCAGTAAGATATCGAGATCACGGCAACGCAGACGCAAGGCAGGGATCAGGTGGCGTTGTGGGAACTGCTTCCAAGCAACTCCAGCACGAGATCGACACTGGCGGCGGTTCTCGTGATAGGCTGACAGGGTGGCATCCGCCGAACACATGTCGTCCGAGATCGGCAGGAAGTGGCTGGACTCCCAGATTGCTTGGAGGTGCTTCTCTTCGTATTCCAGATACTTCTCGCAAATCCGACCGGTATAAAATCGACCATGAACGAGAGAGGAGCTTCATCGGACTCTATAAAGAAGCCCACGGCGGAGGATCGCTAGACATCAGGGCATCCAAAGCAGGTCCCGTGATACAGTCCTCTATCTCCACTTGGGAAGGCTTCACGGTAGGAATTGTGTCTAGAAAAAGCTACTCAGACTCTTTGAGCAGGAGATCTCTTAACACTCACGTATCCAGATCGGACAAGCGTAGATAGCGTACTCGATTCGCGTCCCACGGAACAGCTGAGGGTTATTTAACCCAGGAATCGGCTCTGACGTTGGAATGGTGGGGTTGGCAGGAACCAGAGAAACGGCGTTAAAAGATCGATTGATCTCAGGGGTGGATCATCATCGCCAGACTCAAAATCATTACCACCACGAGGAGAATCCTGGTTGCCAACCGAGGAGGGGTCGCTGTCGTGCCCTCCAGCATCGGAGGAGCTACCAAAAGAGCTCCCAGAAGAATCAGGATGTCCTCCACCACCTCCCAGCTCGGTAGGAAGATCAGCGGTGCCCGAAGGACCGAGACCACCTCTAGACTACCTGGATCGATGATGGTCGGAGCAAGATTTGGCGAGAGCAGCTAACATCTCGAGATCCCTATCGTTGGTGTTGGGGGAATCGTCTTCCATCTCGCTCTCAGGAGCTTAGAAGGGATCAGAACCCTCAGGTCTGGGGCCATTCGGGGATTCAGGAGGTGATGGTGTGACCCTTCGAGACTATCGAGATTGATCTGGGGACGATCCAGACTACGCTGGGTGGTGGAACAGTGCGTTGACGATTCAATTTCTTATCTACCATTTTTTGGACCGTGTAGTGTGCGCTGGATATATCAGCTTGGCCCTACCGCTGTTTAGACCTGAGGTTAGTTCACCCAAATGTGTCTAACGGTCACTGGGCTGTAGACAATGAGTGGACATACGGATTGACAGGTGGTGTACAGCTGGAGACGGTGCTGTTGACCGTAATGTCCGACGCAAGTCAGCTGAGGGCTTCGCAGTCATTTGCATATCACAGACTGCATGAGGATTTAGTATCGATATCTACATGTTCTAGAATGCATGTCCACTTCAGGCTGCGTGTGGCCCCGATTGAGTGGTCCACAGTGCTTGAGCAAGAACGAGCGGGTGACCGCCAGACTCATGGTATCGCTTGCTTTACAACTTGCCAAGACAAAACAACATCAATGCACTAAGCGACTACTTCCGTGCGGGTTGGCCCCCGCATCGCCGGCTGTTAAAGTTTGCTTCAATTCCCGGGCATACTACAAATAATTCTTCAATGAACTTTCACTGTTCGTGTACATTATCGACGTACATCACAGTGACATTGAAGCTACCATTCGTCTACTCACTGACCACCAGTACAATTGACGAAACGACCAGATGATGCGCACTGCTGACAATGACGAACCACAGACGGGTTCTGTACAGGTAATTCTACCGGTGGTCCCACCCAAGATTAAGTCCATCTCGCAAGAGGCGTTAGTGAAGCAGAAAAAGAATAGTCGTGAGTACGAGACCAAGCTCCGCAACCGATGTAGGTTGACTAGAGAGGACTATGAAGCAGTGGTAGAGCTCATCCGAGATTCGTTTGACCTGACCTCCTCGATACATTCTGTAAATTCCAAATAAACATCGACTCCGCACACGCGACAGAAGGCGTGATACTCACAGAAGTCGATCACATCGTGGAGAGCGTGAAGAGCCAAGCGCTACTCGATATCAAGGGGTTGTTCAAACATGAACTAAAGATGGACATGGCCGACAGCGACGTGACAGCTGGCGTCATGAACTACTTCAAGAACTTCAAGGAAAATTGTTGATGACAATGAGTTTTACTAGAGATAATTTCATAGACATGCCACAGGGGGCTATGCACGAGATATTTTGTGAATACGTAGTAATAAATATGGCACCTTTAGTGGTAGCAGGTTATCTAGTGAATGCGCTGATCCTAGCTACCAATAATTTTGAATACTTGTAATTTATATTGTACATCAAGTGATTCCAAATTCCGAGAATGGATACCGTGTCTGACTTTGTTGGGTGTGTGGGCTCGAATCAATGGCGTCAGGACGGGTTGCTAGCGTAGTACTAGCAGCGCTCATGGCGTCGATGGCCTTCAGATCAGCACTCGGTGAAACATCCCCGCGGAAGTCGGGGAGATCTTGTTAAGAACGGAGATCATGTCCTAGCAATTACGTTGATTAGTTGGTATGAGAACTCTACTGTGATGTAGTCTCACAACTTCTCTCGTGGTCACTCACGGTCATGGTCAGGTCTCAGTACTGCTGAGAATCGGCTCACAGATTGATGTGTTCTGTGTAGTCAAAGGGGGTTTTGGGCGTGATGCTTTCCTCCTCGTGCGTAGGCACGTGATAAGGCATGCAGTGCAGGCATGGCCAGCTAATAATTCATTCAGAGTTTTACTCTCAACTACACAAGCATTCGCATTACAATCTATACTTCACTACGTTAAGTAATTCCTTGCAGCGCAATAGCTGTTAGTTGGAAGAGATGCCATGCCTATAAGTGTTCTCGGCTGGCGCCGAACGCTCCGTTGTTTCTATTCATTTGTACAATTTCCCAGTCACAAACAAGACAACAAGAACAAGTTAGCTTATAATTCGTGTGTTTTCTCAAGCCGTTGGTCCCCTACTCTGGCCTTAACTCAAACAACAGCCGCGGCTTACCCGACCCTGACTTGTGAGGCGCGCGGCGTTGGTGGAGAAGCAGGGTAAGCTGCTTGCTGGAGACGGATCCGACTAGTGTGGTCAAGGAGAGCTGCTTCCCATTTTGAAGGCGACATCCTGCGCTCACTTAAAACAGCACGCATGCATTTGAGCAATAGCCTATTCACCACCTCTACTTTCCCATTCGCCCAGGGACAGTAGGTGGTAGTGAAGTGATGATTTGCACCAATGCACCTTGCGAGATGATCAATTACTTCATTCTTGAAGTGGGTGCCTTGGTCAGACACCCACTGCTTCACAACTCCGTACCGATGGAACCATGACAACAGCGAAATTGCACACGACGTCGGGGTTAGCCGTAGAAAGAGCTACAAACACGGTTACGATGATCTGTATAGAGGTGGAAACCGCCTGGACGCAATAGCAAATACTCCAGGTGCTTTGCCGATTCGACAATTGCAAAGGTTTCTTTGGCCATCGAAGCTGAGCCGCTGTGAATCTTCCACTAAGAAATGCTAATAGTTGTTGATAATTTTGTTGTGCGAGAGATTTCATTCATTGACAACCGTGCACAAGCGGCCCAAAATTCATGTGAAGCATCGGTAAATAGCGCTACAGCCTTTGATGGATCAGGGTGAGCCAGTGGTCCATTGATAACAGGGATTCTTCGATAGTTCGAAAGGCTGCCTCATGAGCTTCATTCCATCCTATTTCAGACAAAGGAACTCGGCACAACTGCTTCGTTTTCCGGCCACCGACATGGTTTGCAGCGTCGTCAACAATTTTAAGCAAGGGTCAGCGATACTCTGACGCATCCAGTTGACAGCGCACATGAATTGCTGAAGCTGCAGGATTTGCGGGGTCAGGCATTGCTACTGGTCCTTGAATACAGGACGGGCAGTGATGCACTCCGTCACTGCTGACAAGTTTCCCACACCAGCGGTCATCACTCAAAATGAAATAACACTTTCCAGGATGGAGCTTCAGTCCCTAGCTCCTGCAGGCCTCGAACACACGCTCGAGAATCTCCAGGAGGTTGACAGGATCCGCCGCGTATCCCAGGATGTCATCAAGCCAGGCTAATATCCCATGATACATGATTGGTCGGAAAACATCTTCGACAGCATGCTAACAGTACGCCGCAGTGTCTATCCCTCCCATGAGAACTCGACTCGGGGTGATGATACCTCGGTGCGTCATGATGGAGAACATCTCTTGAAAATCCTATGGAGAGGCAATTGCCAGTGTCCACGGAACCAATCAAGGGTAAAATAACATGAGGATAGGTGAGCTGTTTCTAGTATCGGCATTGGTCATTGAATTGGGTCCGTTCTCTCATTAACAGCTCGGTGTCGACAGCCATCCAATAAGTTCCTGGCTCACTTTTGGCGACAATTCTCGGCGGTATCGCCCATCGACTCGAAGTGTTGACGAATGCTAGTCCGTGGCCAAATAGTTCTTGGATGTGCTGGTCCAAATACTACATGTGGGCTGGTAGGTATCATCGAGCACTGATCCTCACAGGAGTTGCCCCGTCACGCCATCGTACTCCGCCCGGATTGGCGGTTTATTACCAAATGCGATACGAAACACATCGCGATATTCCAACAGAATGGCTTCGAGACGAGCAATTTCAGCAGCTCCCAGGCCTCCAGTGGCGATTTCTGAGACGCGATCAGCCAGAATATTAGCTATCAACGTATCGGCGTTTACTAGTGCGGGCTCAGGGGTGGCAGCTCGTAACGCTGGGTCCATTTCTAGCAGCTAGCCATCACGGAGAAGTCGAATGTTGTCCACTGTCGGTGTGTCCGACACCGTGAGGTCTTGCAAATCCCATTCTCCTTGCGTGTTACAGACGCAAGCGAGAATAGCGTCCACTGAATATCCCAAGTGCTCCATTACTGGACGGGAAAGTATCAGCACTGACTTTTCCGACTCATGCTCAAATACCCAGGCGGGAGTTCGAGGCAGCAGGAGTGGCCCGGCGTTTGGATTTGAATAGTGTTAATTCGTACCATTTGCGTCACCTTGAACACTGTGCCATCGAATGTAGCGAGTCGGTGAGGACCACGAGATTTTTAAACACCTAGATCCCACGACCTGCAGTTGCTTCATCAATTCTCGGCTCACTACATTGACGTCGGCACCTGAGTCGAGGAGGACATCAGATAGGTCTATTTTGTTCTCCACACTGGCTGCACAACTCCCACCAACTTCCAGAGGCACCTCAGCGAGCTGAAGAGCCTTGATAATGTGTGTCTGGACTACAGCTTTAGGTTGCTGTATCTGGCTGGGCTTTCCCGTGCGTTTCTCGCGCCAGTCGCACAGCAGTATCTCCACCTCACCTGGTCGTATTTGCGGGCATTCCTTCACTCGGTGAGTCTCAATTCCGCACTTCAAGCAAGTACGCTTTCGGCGCGACGTTGGCACAGTGGGGTTTGGCTGATGATTCCGTGAGGAGCTGGTTGAGGCCAACTTCTTGTTATTGTTGTCCGTTTTCGGGTTCGTGTCAGCTTGGCTACGCTTAACCGATGCTGGCCCCAGCGCAAGTACTCTTTACAGCTAGTACGCAGTCAACCGATGAAACCAACCACATTCTTCAGAAGCGGCTTATTCGATTCGTGGACCATTTCATTACGCACTGTGCGTTGGAATTGGTCAGGCCCAAGGGCATCGATCATATAGTTCACTACTTTCTTGGGCTCGCTCTCGACCATCCACGCCATGCTTTCTTTCTCAAGGATTTGGTATATGTCATGAGCTAGTTTGGAAACACGCGAGTTCGCATCTACCTGCTGAGTATCCATCTTGAACTTCGTGCTCATAATGGCCTTCACCTTGTCAAAATCAAGCTCATCACTGATGCGACCTTTCCTGAAGTAGTCAATCCAGTCTTTCTCCGTGATGCTATCCACAGGCTTTCAGATATCAAACAAGGCAATTAACCGACGGCGTTCATATTCCACACAGGAACCTACGGCCATGCGGAACGGCCAGAAGAAAGCTGTCTCATTGTCTCTGGCAATTGGCGACTGTACGCTTCGTATGATTTCATGAAAATTTGCTTTTCCTGCGATGTTGAGCCTCGAAACACTGGTGGGGTCGGTTGTGTCGGCACCGTTTGAACACGTTTATCTTGTACGACCTCGGCTTCACCAGGATCACCACCACTTACATCCGCCATGTCCACATCCTTATCTCCGGCCCAATCTTTTCGAGGCAGAGCGAAGGGTCCCCCTCCTGTTGAACTCATATTTGAGCGACGAGGTGTAGCTTCTTTCGCAGAGACCGCGGACGCG
>PCFV01000976.1:0-10156 GCA_002812785.1 Phytophthora litchii
GCAGAGTAGTTGGTCGACGTACCCAAGTGACAATATCTCCAACTACACAGCCTTCTACACGGAGTTTATCGGTACGGGTATGTTAGTGCTGAGTATCTACGCCATCACGGACAAACGTAACAGATCTGCTGGTCCTATTGGCTCTCCGTTCGCGTTCTGTCTGATGATCATGGCTCTGGGTATGGCGTTCGGCATGAATACGGGATACGCTGTGAATCCAGCTCGTGACTTCGGTCCTCGTTTGTTCACTTTTTGCGCTGGTTGGGGCTCGAAGGTCTTCACTACGCGCAACTACTACTTTTGGATCCCGATTGTGGCAGACTCTCTGGGCGGTGTTGCCGGCGCTGGTCTGTACCGCTTACTGGTGGTGGTGGAGATCCATCATCCGCAGCTTCAGTCTCCTCTGCTGTAGACGGCTCAATTCTTCTTCAGTTGATAGAGCTGCCGTAAGCAGTAGTTAGACCAGACGTGTATCCTATAGACATTCATGTAATAGCAAAGATTCTGGTATTGATTCTCTTGCTTCAAAATTGCACAAGTATTGCAACGAATAGAATAGATGAGTTGGGTTTGCTGTTGGTTTTCACGATAGGTAATGGTGCTTGGGATTTCCTATGTTCCTACCTTCTTCGCGACGACTTGCTCACATGATAGCCTGGATTCTAGGCCCAGATCTTGAGTAGCGTGTCCCAACTACCTGTGCACAGTGCCTGACCTGCCGGGTTGACACCGAGGCAAGATACGCGATTCTCATGACCCGCAAGCTGATAGATGTGCGCACCAGTAGTGCTGAGCACGTCCCAGCAGTAACAGTTGTAGTCGTCATAACGCGCCAATTTATTCGATATCAAGTTGAGAGATCTTGGCAGCATTGTCTCCCCAACAATGCTAAGCTGGAATTCATTTAGAAAAACCATTCACGCGAATCCGTTTGGTTAAATATTGTATTTGTTCGGTTGGTTTCGCAGTCATCACGTTAAACTTCTAGTACACTCTTCCTTCATCTTAAGGCAGAGGCGTCTGGGGGTGGTGAATCTCCACCATAAGGCGATAGAGACCGGCACCACACACTCCGCCGAGTAGATCCGACACAATTGGGATCCAGAAGTAGTAGTGGTGTGACGTGAACGTCTTGGAACCCCAACCAGCACACAGCGTGAAAAGACGAGGGCCAAAGTCACGAGCAGGGTTCACGGCGTAACCAGTATTCATACCGAAAGCCATACCCAAAGCCATGATCATCAAAGCGAAGGCGAAAGCATTGCCGTATTTACCAGCAGGACGGTTCTTGGTATCCGTAATGGCGTAGATAGCAAGCACAAGCATGGCAGTACCGATGAACTCAGTGTAGAAAGCAGTGAGGTTGGAGATACCTTCAGCAGGGTAAGTGGCGAAACTACTCTGCGTTGTTTCACGGTTGGGGTCGATCTTGTTCAAGTTTTGCCACTGCATGACCCAAATTGTGAACGCACCGCAGAAAGCACCAAGGAATTGCGAGAACATGTAACCCGGGGCCTTCCACCACGGCAGACGCCCGTAGACGCAATGGGCAAGAGTCACAGCAGTGTTTAAGTTGGCACCGCTGATACCTTCCGAGCAGTAGACGCCAATCATGACACCGATGCCCCAGCAAATGTTAATGCTAAGCCACGTGCCGTTCGCGTTCTCTGAGTTGGTTACTTGATTGTTCACACCCATGCCAAATACCAACATCACGTATGTGCCTAGAAACTCGGCAAGACACTCGCGAAGATGCACGCTCTGCACTGCAAATCGGTACATCCCCGTACGCTTTTCGGTCATGATAGGCACGAGATCCGTTGCCTTGGGAGTGGTGGGCATGTTAGCGTAGCCACTTTCGACCTTGTCTGCTTCCACGTTGATTGCGATGGTTTCCTGCTGAGGTGTTGACACGTCCTCCGTCGTATTCTTCACCATGACGAAGGTTATCAGTAGACTGGGTAGATTCGAGTCCGAAGTAGTTGCTTGTGCACTTGAAAGTACAAATGAGAATGAACTGCGAACCAAGCGGAAGCTCACAGCTCGATCCTGCTTCTCTCATGGATTGTTGCATAGGCTGAATATGTCCAAGCAAGCGAGGCAGGAACACTGTGGGATACTCGGTTTGATGATTTTCAGAGCGAGAAATGCAGAGATTAACGAAAAAATACATGCTTGACGGACGCTCTCAACTTTTGGCGCAGGTTCCGTCATTATCAGCCCATACAAAAGCGTCAATTGTCTTGATTTCTCATGCCTTTGGACCTGAAGGGAAGGGAGTTAGTGATGGAGCCAAAGATGCGAACCTACATGCACCTGTCTCAATCATGCCACAGATTAATGCTCGTGGCTCTGCTGGGTTTGATGTGGGATTTTCGACCTTAGTAGGGCGAAGCGAACTGCCGTGTGAATGTAGCGGTAGCTGCAGATTAAGCCCTAAAGTGCTTTTACATAAAGGTAAAAGTTTGACCATCTGTGCGGTTTACCCGATATCGACAAGCTGTACACTGAACTAGATTACGATCCACAATATGCATGCTTCATCTGCATTGAAGTCACTCGCACGCTTCGTATGATCGCCGATATCTTTTCACACCTCAATCTAAAGCGAGCAGTGTTAAACGAGTATGTTGTTGGGGTGCAACTGAATCGATCCAAACTAAAGCTTAACACGGTACAGTACATGTTTCGACTCTTTTCCTCGCCTTGTAGGCAACACGACCAACTTGTGCATGGTTCTCTCATCTTTCTTGGTATTGTCACAAAGACACTGCGCATCACATCGCAGAGTGCGTACCAGTGACCTCGACCTGTGTCCATGCTTGGATTGTCAGTGACAACCGGGTGGATTGTGCGTGAATCGAGTCACACTGCACTCGCATGTCCAAAGTCAGTTGCACGCTCCGCACGATCAAAAAGATCCTTCCTGACAATTCATTTCTGCATTGGCGGTATCAAGCGCAAGCACTTCATATTCATCATAGATATACAGAAAGGAATGATCGCCAAATCAACGTTTAGGGTATAGGTAGTTATTTTATGAAACCATGACCACTTCGACTTTGTTGCATTCGTGTGAAGACCCAACGTAGGTGAAACATCAAGCAATATTCATCCTTAAGGCAGCGTCTGATGTGGGTGATGGATTTCCACCAGCACAGTGTACAGACCAGCACCAATGACACCACCGATCAACGGACCCACGATAGGGATCCAGAAGTAGTGGTCACGCAGCGTGAAAACCTTCGAGCCCCAACCAGCGATGCTCGTAAAGAGACGAGGCCCAAAGTCACGCGCGGGGTTAATGGCGTAGCCCGTGTTCATACCGATGCACATGCCCAATGCCATGATCAAGAGGCAGAAAGCGAACGGAGCACCAACGGGTCCAGCCGGACGGTTGCGTTGGTCAGTGATAGCGTAAATACCAAGAAGTAGCATGGCCGTACCGACCACCTCTGTGTAGAAGGCAGTGTAGTTAGAGATGTTGTCGCTTGGGTATGTGGAAAAGCTGCTTTGTGTAGTCTCTCGGTTCGGATCGATGACATTTAGGTTCTGCCACTGCATCACCCAGATCACGAAGGCGCCTACAAAAGCTCCCAGAACCTGCGAGATCATGTAGCCTGGTGCCTTCCACCACGGCAGACGACCATAGACGCAGTGTGCCAGTGTCACAGCTGTGTTCAAGTGTGCACCACTGATGCCCTCTGTGCAGTACACACCGATCAAAACACCAATACCCCAGCACATATTAATGCTGAGCCATGTTCCGTTCTTCTCCTCTGAATTGGTCACTTGATTGTTCACGCCCATACCGAACAAGATCATGACGAAAGTGCCCAGAAATTCAGCGAAACACTCTCGTAGGTGAACACTCTGCACCGCGAAACGGGACAAACCCATGAGTTTGGTATCGATGGGGTTGGCACTGGCTTTGGGGGTCAATGGCATATCGATGTAGCTGGTCTCGTGCTTAGCATCGAGATCCTCGAAAGGCTGTGGAACTTGGTTGGCAGACGTCACATCCTGGGTCTGGTTGGAGGGGTGCGGAGCCATTGGAGGTTGCAGTGGTGGACTGGTGATGAAGGTTTTCGGAAGTGCTCGCAAGAGGTCAAAAGGGAGAATGAGCAGAATGGAGCTTCGACAATGTCATTAAGTCACTTCTCGCCAGGCTGCGGTGGCGTTGGGGAGCCGGAGTCCTGACGCGAGAGCTGTTGAACAAGTTCAATGCCGCCTGGTTTGCCTTGACAGGGTGAGCACAGCAACTCCAGCTTGCCCATTGCGTATCGCGCAGGGACACGACGATGGAGCGTAAACTGTAGAAGCAGCAGTGGGACTGTCAGGGTGTTGTGTGCCTAGTAAAATGCACATGACCCACCTCGCGGATCGCCGAAAAGTTCAACAGCGATTGGCGGTCGAGGGAAGACTGACTCACACGCTCCAGGTTCAAGTGAGCGACTCCAGGAACTACATTTGTAGCTGCTATCCGCCGACGTCGTTGTAAAGCGCCGATCAACCAAATTTACAAATCTTCTTGGCACCCGAACTAGATCGAATTGGCGCCACCGCCAAGCAATAAGAAGCCAAGCAGAAGTCGGATTTCCTCGCCTCGAGCTGCCACATCACGATGTAAGGGTGTTGTGACTCGAATACTCCAAGAGTCTGTCTGATGCAGCTTAGTTCAAGCTGAACAACATTGCGCTGCAAGTAGTGCGCTCAAATTCCAGGGGGGATGAATATAGACGAGTGGAAGCCCTGAGTCGGCGAGTGGCCAACAGGGCCGGGACAGACCTGCGTATTCTACTGAAATCCATCTTCAAGGTTCACGCCATGAGCCGGTGCGTGCACACGAAGAATGCAAGGTGCTCCCGCGCGTCGGTCTGCTCGTGTTTGACGTGTGCCTCAAATTAAGACTGGCGTATTAACCTGTATTAATGCGCTGAGCAACACCAGGTCGACTGGGAGCTACAGGGCAATGAAAAGCTTGTGCCTTAGTGTGTGAGGATGCGCTTCCTCTGGTGCTTGGGGTGAATAGCTTTCTGAAGCTCAAGTCGCCCTACTCAGAACTTCAGAAACCAGCTTCAACTTTGAGCATACAAATAGCGAGGTTAAATCATATTGATATTTTCAGCCAATCGTTGCGTTGTGGCCCAGTGTCTTTGTGCTGCTCGACGGCACTTTCGTCATGATGCACTCGACAATGCGTCAGGGCTCCAAAATGGATGATAAAGGCTTCCTACTAGGGACATTTCGAGATGTCATTGGAATGATGTCTGGTATCACTATGGAATGACTTTTACTCGCTGATGATTTTTGTTTTTCTGAATTAGAAGATAGTCAAACAATTTGGCTGCATTTGCTTTAGCAAACTGTGATGATTTTCATTCAAAACTACACCTTCTTGAGGTGCCTTTCAAGTGAGTAGGTGGTAGCAAGCTGGCACAGGCGTCGACGTTTTGAGCGTCTGTTTAAGATCCAACATGTAGCTGATTAATTTCTTTGTAGCATCGGTGCGTTTCTTGGCAGGTTTCAAAGACGAGCGATCTGTCGTATGGAATGCATGACATTCTCCAATCCTCCATCTACAGGCAAGGTTTACCACGCTTCTTGCATCTTTAACGGCAATACCTTACTCATTTCCCTGCGTCTTGTGCTTACTTAGCTCACTTATCCAGCTTTTCAGACAAGTTCATGCTTAACGTTCATTTAGGACTGTTGCAATACGGCATTGCCGATGTGCTGGATGAAGACGCTGCGATCGTTGCCCAGCGGGTGCAGATAGCTCTCATACTTCCTCCTCGACTACGAAGTTGGTTCCACTCGGTCTCTCGGTATCTCCAATCCAGATATCTCTACTGCTGTTAGATATTTGTAGTTAATTGTACAACACACGCTATCCAAGATCGTATTCACAGTATTGTATGAGATAAAGTTACTAAAACACAGATTCCTCGCTCTCGTCTTCGTCGGTATCGTGTTGTAGTTGCACAATGAAAAAATACAATCCAGCACCCATAACACCACCGACTAAAGGGCCAATGATCGGGACCCAGAAGTAGTGAGCGTTAGCGGTGAACACCTTAGGGCCATATCCAGCCAAAAGCGTGAACAAACGAGGGCCAAAGTCTCGTGCTGGTTTCAATGCGTAACCTGTATTCATGCCAAGTGCCATTCCGAGAGCCATGAACAGCATTGCGAAAGCAAATGGAGTGCCAACAGGACCTGTACCTCGGTTACGCTCGTCCGTGATGGCGTAGATCGCCATAAGCAACAACGCAGTTCCCAATGTCTCGCTGTAGAAAGCAGTGAGATTGGAAATGTTGTCTTTAGGGTAAGTTGCAAAGTTGCCTTGTGTGGTCATTCCATTCGGGTCTTCATCCATTAGACGCTGGTAGTGCAGCACGTAGACTAGAGCAGAAGCGCAGAATGCCCCCATTGTCTGTGCCGCTGCGTAACCAGGCACTTTCCACCACGGGAGACGTCCAAACACTGCGTGTGTGAACGTGACGGCAGTATTCAGATGTGCTCCACTGATACCCTCCGCAACGTAGACACCGATGAGCACGCCAATACCCCAGCAAATATTGACACTAAGCCACGTCCCGTTGGTGCCGTCAGAGAGATTCACTTGGTTGTTCACGCCGATTCCGAAGCAAAGGAACACGAGTGTTCCAAGAAATTCAGCCAGACACTCCCGCATGTGTACGCTCTTGGTAATAAAAGGAATGTGCTCTCGAGCGCTTGGAGCGATGTATACGTGACTGCGGTTGGTTTCATGGAGTACGGAGTGTGTTGAGTAGGATCGAGGCATTCGGCGACGGTGACCGACGTTTCCTCCTGTTGCACCTCCAGCCTTGTTGTAGTAAGGGACCTGGTACCCGGACTTGTCGGTGAGTGAGAAAATATCTCCACTCTGTACGAAGCTTGCTTCCTCCATGTTGGTTAGGCTAGTACGAGTTGGGCCGATTGATGTTCTTGGATGGTAAAAAATAATGAGACTCAAGGTAGCTTGAACCACCACAGCATTCTGCTGTGAAAATGGGGTTTTCACACGTTGTGCTTTATACGTGACACTTCAACACGTGGTGCTCTATGTGGAGCTTATCAACTCTACGCAATGATACGGGGGCACTTGTGTGGTATGCTTTTGACATCTGGGTCGTCTTGATCTGCTGTTTGAGAACAAGTGTCGCGAAAACTGGTAGATAGCAGGTGGCCCTGGATCGACCCAAATGTTTCACGCTGAATATGGTTGCAAAAGAGCATTGCACTCACTGTAGACCGCAAGGACACACCATGCTTTACAGTTTTCTCATTAAACCATAAATTCCTGGATACTTACATTGTTCGCGTAGCATCGATCTACAATTTAAAAACATAATAACAGGTTCTAGCAAACCATGTATCTAAACCTATAATAATAATGAAAGCTGCTCGTGTTTGTATAATTGCCATTCAGACTAGTTCATCTACACATCTTCTTCCTCCTCTTCAACGTCGTGCTGTATCTGCACTAGCAGAATGTACGCGCCAGCTCCTAACACACCTCCGAGTATCGGTGCAAAGATTGGGATCCAAAAGTAGTAGTTGCTACCGCTAAATACCTTCGAGCCGAAGCCTGCACAGTACGTCAGCAGTCGTGGGCCGAAGTCACGCGCTGGGTTTAAGGCGTAACCAGTGTTCATACCGAAAGCCATTCCCAGTCCCATGAAAAGTAGTGAGAAGGCAAACGGGGTACCAACAGTCCCTGCACCTCGGTTGCGCTCGTCAGTGATAGCGTAGATAGCCAACAAGAGCAACCCCGTAGCTAATGCCTCGCTGTAAAAGGCAGTGAGGTTGGAGATTTTGTCGTTCGGGTAGGTCGCAAAGTTGGCCTGCATGGTCATCTTGTGGGGATCTTCTTCAATTATGTTCTCGTACTGGTAAATGTAAATCAGCCCAGCCCCGACAAACGCACCGAAAGTCTGCGAGAAAGCGTATCCTGGTAGTTTCCACCATGGAATACGACCAAACATCGCGTGTGTGAAGGTTACAGCAGTGTTGAGATGCGCACCGCTTACTCCTTCCGCGATGTACACACCCATGAGCAGTGCGATACCCCAGCAAATATTGATACTGAGCCACGATCCATTAGCGCCTCCTGACAGCGCGACTTGGTTGTTCACACCGAGACCAAAGATGCAGAGCATGAACGTTCCCAAGAACTCAGCGAAACACTCCCGCAGATGCACACTCTTCATAATGATCGGTAGTTTCCTGGTCTTGTCATCTGCAAGCCAGATTTGGCTGCGATTTGTCTGGTGCAACACTGAGTGCATGGAGGTAGTGTGAGGAACGCGTCGTGGTGTGTATGGTGTATTGGCGAAGTTGTATGGCGCTTGATGACCTGGTCGACGCATCGGTGTGCGTGGAGTTGACGGATATCGGTTCAACTTGGGAGTTTTTCCGCCACTTTGATACCCCCCAGATTTCTCGATAAGATCACTAACGTACTGGCCGCTGTTAACGAAGCTCGGCTCCTCCATAGTTTGATCAATGAAGAGAAAGCTCGTGGTTTTTGAAGGACGGGAGAAATGAATAATGATATGGCCACCTAACAATGAAGCAATGACAAGCTAAGGATTCGAAGGTTGCATTCATTTAACGAAGAGCCAGCCATCAGATGTCAACCAGAACTTGTGCTGTGTGGTCTCTATGGCCATGATCGGGGCCTTGACGCAGTTCTACCAAGGAAGGCTTCTTCCAGATGGCCACGGATTTCAATACTGCCTAATCACGAACTTTGTTCGCCAACATGAAGCTTTAGATACAAGAGAGTTCTTCTGTGTGTATCAGAATTTTGCGACAATAACCAGGAGCGCTAGCTACCACAATATGGTGCTGCGATGCAAT
Organism: Phytophthora litchii; assembly: GCA_002812785.1. Taxonomy (NCBI): domain Eukaryota; phylum Oomycota; class Peronosporomycetes; order Peronosporales; family Peronosporaceae; genus Phytophthora; species Phytophthora litchii. The sequence continues at coordinate 8,890 of PCFV01000976.1, forward strand.
GTCATGTGGTGTTGCCGAGGGACCATCGCATGGTGCAACCAACAAAACGAAGCAAATGTTTTTACTAGCATCCTGATCTTTCCAACTACACCAAGACTCCTTTTGACTCCATAGATAATTAGCGTATAGCATTGTATATGTAGAGTTGTTTAATGATTGTTTTCTAAGCCCTCTACACGTTTTCAATGAGTCGCTCTCTATCCGTTGTTGCTTTTTGGGGGAGCTCTGGGTGCTGCATCTAAACGAAAAGGATGTAGAGACCACCACCGATAATGCCTCCAATGAGGGGCGCCACCATCGGAATCCAGAAGTAGTACGAGTCTTCCGTGAAGACCATGTGATAGCCAATAATGTACGTGAAGAGGCGAGGACCGAAATCTCGGTTCGGGCTCATGCCCAGTCCTGAGTTTGTGCTGAATGCACACGAAATCGCCGTAACCAGTAGCGCCAAAGCAAACGGTGTGCCCCTGTTACCAGGCCATCGGTTGCGCGTGTCCTTGATAGCGTACGAAGCCAGCATGATGCATGCACACGCTAGCACTTCCGTGTAGAACGCCGTGTAGTTGGAGACGCCGTCACGCGCGTACGTGATGAAGAGTTTGTACATCGTCTCTTGATTCGGGTCCTCACGTCGGATCTTCTGGGCATTCAGGACACAGATCAATGCAGCCCCGACGAAGGCACCGAGTGTCTGTGCGATCATGTAACCCGGGACCTTCCACCATGGCAGGCGGCCGTACACAGCGTTGGTGACTGTAATGACGGAGATGATTTGAGCACCACTGACGCTATCAGCGACGAATGTTCCTAGCATTACAGCCACTCCCCACCCAACACTGACCGTCACGATGTTGCCACCACCACTCCAAAGAGCGCTTTGGGCGATACCTCCGAGTCCAAAGGCGATGGCGAGGACAGTAGCCAGGAACTCGGCCAAACACTCACGTAGATGTTTATTGCGCGTGACGAACATTTTTCGCTGGGTAGATTCGATTGACGAATGGTAGTCTGCTTGGATGTAGTGCGAAGACTCGTGATCAATTATTGGAACGTTGTCAGGTGTGTACACGGATCCAGACAAGTCGGCGTACGGTGTTGGGTCCGAGGTGATCAGTCCGTTCGAAACTTCATCGATGTTGGTGATGCGCACTTTGCGTGCTGGGAATTGTTGAGAAGGAGCTGGCATTGTGCTGGCAAATTTGAGAATGAGAGCGATAGCTGAATAGTTGAAGGCGATCCATTAGTAGTAGTAGTAGTAAAGGTGTCT
>PCFV01000977.1:0-10149 GCA_002812785.1 Phytophthora litchii
CAGCATGCAAGCTTGCTCTAATACTAACAACATGGACAGATTCCGATGTGTCCATCAAGTGTCCAAGTTGAAGTGCATTTCAAGTATTCAATAGCAATGTTTTTGTATCTAGCAGAGGTTTATGTGCGCCACACCAGAATTCGCCATTAGAAAACCCGCCAAAACGAAAAAAAGCGCGAAAGGCAAAGGAAGCGCAAGCCATCACTCTGAGTCCTCGCTACGATGGCGCCTCGCAAGACCCACGCAACTACAGCTACCAAGCGGCGTGCAGTCAGCAAGAAAGTGACGTCTACACGTGTTGACCAAGGTGAAGAGTTCAAGGACGAAGACCCAGACTCGGATCAAGTCACGGAACGGCAGATTCAGAATCAGACACCCCGGAAACCCAGAATCAGACGTTTGGAATCAGATATTTTATCAGGCAATTATTTATCAGGAGCAGGACGCAATGCGTCTACACTATGTAAACGACTCAAAGAGATGTGGGAATCATTGGAAAAGATCTCAAGCAGACAGCAGCAACAAGAAGATGGAGTGCTGGATGCCCATTCTACTCAGAAGCTCAGTCTTGTAGCTGTCGAGCTATTGCAGGAGAAGCTGCTGAAGCACAAGGACAAACATGTGCAGTCACTTGTGGCCTGCTGCTTGGTGGAGATTCTACGCGTGTCATCGCCCGACTCACCTTTCAGCTCCAATGAGGAGTTGTATCTGATTTTTAAGCTGCTTATTGAGGAGTTGAGAGCTCTAGCTCCAGAACAAAAAACGACATCCAGTGACCTGCACCATTTCCATGTGCTGGAGAGTCTTGCAACGGTGAAATCGTGCTTACTAGTGGTTGGGTTAGATTATACTGCTGAAGAAGACGAGGAGATGATGATAGTGCAGTTGTTTCAAGCACTTTTTGATACTCTTGGAGAGGAACACTCAGCTAAGATTGAGAATTTGATGCTGAATATCATGGTATCGTGTATTGAGGAGATTGACGACGTGGAGCAACCTCTGCTGGATGTGATTTTGAGACCATTAGTGATTGCAAATTCTGAAGCAGTTGAAATGGATGTAGACGACGAAAACATTGTGAAGAGAAATCCGGCCCACATGACACGGGAATTGATTAGGAGAACCAGCGATTTCCTGCAAAACCCTCTGTCGAACTTCTTTAACAATACTTTGATTGACGGCCCTGGCAGATTGGGATCGCAGAAGACTTCGGAACTTAAGGAACACGTGTACACTCTGATTTATGAGGTGCACAAGGTTAACCCGTCAATGCTGCTATATGTGCTTCCTAATGTGTGCCTGCAGCTTCAAGTGGACGAGGTTGCCACGCGATCAGAAGCGATTGCTCTCATGGGAAAATTATTCGCATCTTCACACGCAGACTACGGTCACCAGTACATGAAGAACTTCCGTGACTTTCTCGGTCGATTCCGTGATGCAAGTAAGGAAATCCGTCTCCAGATGATTAAAGTAAGTGTTCCTATCTGGGAGCAAAAGATTGACTTGGCTAATCTTTTGGAGAAAGAGTTTATTTTGCGGCTAAGTGACCCGGAGTGGGAAGTGCGGCAGCTTGTGGTCCATGAGTTGTGCGACTTTGCTGCGAACTATTTGGACCTCATAAGTGAAGAATGCCTTCGTGCTGTAGGAGAACGCATGAAAGACAAAAAGGTCGCGCTGAGAAAGGAAACCATGACAGGACTCAGCCAGGTATTTAGTACACATATTTCCTCGCTCTGGCTAGAGGATGAAGAAGAGGACGATAAGCCGCTCTCGCTTAACCACCGCAATATTCCAGCTGCCCACATCAAGAAGCTAGGCTGGATTCCGGATTACGTATTGAAGAGCTACGCATATCCCCAACATGAGCTGAAGCTCCGAGTGATTCAACTTCTCGATGATTTTCTTTTGCCCAAAGCTTTGTCAGAGAAAACGCGTGCGAACGGACTTCTTTTTCTTTATCACTCGTTAGACGCTGTTTCTAAGGAGGCCCTTCGACGAATTTTCAGCGAAAGGGCCAAGTGTCAAGAAGTTTGCAAAAACTTTGTTGAGTTCAAAGTGCAGCATCGTCACAAGGGACGTGCAGCTAAGGCCGACGACGGTACTCTGGAGAAAGCGAAGCAGCAGCTTTATGATGGGCTGTCCCCGCTGTTTTCAGACGTAAGCAGTCTGAATAAGCTACTTGAACGACTTTCAAAGTGGAAAGACCATAGCGTGTTCAAGCATATGGGTTCGTTATGCGACTTTTCCAAGAGTCAAAGTGAAATTCGACAAGCAAGAGATCAATTGGTTCGATGCGTTGGTTCAAAAACTCCATTAGGAGAGTTCCTGAAGAAGCTGTGCCGTAAACTTTCTTTGTTGACGATGAATCAAACTTCTGTCGCTGCTTTGTTGGATTTCTTGGTCTTAAAAGAGGGGCGACCGTCGAGGGAAAACCGCAGTATTGTGGACCTATTAGTGATGGCGTCGAATGAGCTTCCAGAGTTGTTTGCCCCGTTCATCCGGAAAAAGATTACGACGATTCTAGTTGAGGGAGGTTATGGGTCAACTGCGAATCAATCTGGGACCAGTGACGAGGATGACGAAGAGGAACCGGTGCTTAAGGATCCACGAGTGATTCTTGGAGCGTTACATGTTCTCGCCAACTACTCGCGGTATTGGGCTGCTTCAGTTGGCCATGGAGATGATGTATCAATCGAGGATGATGGCAGTAACACACCTTCTACTGAATTAGCTGAGCAGCTCCGCAATTTCTGCCTTGGAGACAGTGATGTCGAAGCGCAAAACTTTAATGCTGCCAAGGAAAGTCGGGCTGCAGAATTGGCGGCATTTGCCATTTCCCAATTTTATGGGAGGAAGACAGAAACGACACAGCTCATCAGCAAGCTGTGCTCGAAGGAAAAACTCGATTCACCAAGAAATCCAGGGGCATTGCCAGCGTTGCAGAGTCTGGAAGTGTTTGCAAAGCGCTCCAGCCATATTTTTGCTGAGGATACCCTGTCAACTCGTTTATGGACGCACCTGTTAGACGATTTGATCGGCGAGGGTGAACTAGCTCCAACATTAGGCACTCCTACCTCTAAGGAGCGCACCCCCAAGGGCAGTAGACCTCTTACCACAAAGTTAGCAGAGGTTCGTTGCTTGGCCATTAAGGTTGCCGTGAATCTGCTCGTGTACGGCAGGCCTCAAGATTTATCGCATTTTCTAGAAGACGGCGCAAAACTGATCAAGTTGCTATTTGGAATTTTGCGTTCGAACGGAACGACATACGCATCGACCCCCGCTTTGTCTGCTATGTTTCGAGCCACAGCGTCGTGCGGTCTCATGAAAATCATGCGCAATCGGCAACTAGAGGCATCAGTGTCCGTCTCAGAGTGGCATTTGCTCGGATTTACGTTGCAAGATTCGAGTGAAGATGTTCGTCGCAAGTTTTTGAAAAAGCTGACTTCGCACTTGATTAAACAACCTGTTCAGCATCCGCACAAGTACCTCAGCTACTTGGCGTTATCTGCTACAGACCCAAGCGCCAGCGTGAAGAAAATTGCACGAAACCTACTCAAGATTGCAGTTGAGCGCATGCGACGCATGTTTGAGGCAGCATCTTTCCATGAGTCGGAGGTGACCAGTAGCCCTGGTCAAACAGGAAATGGATCACCTTCTATGAGTGCACTCATGGTACCGGAGTATGCGTTGCCATATGTGATTCACCTTCTGGCGCATCACCCCAAATTTCCAGCGAAGCTGGTGGAGAGAACACCTACTGTCATGGTTTTACACAGCGCTCTGTGGACTGACCAACTAGCGTATCTGGGCTTCTTCCTAGACGGATTAGTCTCAGCAAACGCTGCAGCGGCAGACAACATCGCCTTTTTGCTTCAGATTTTGACCAAGATATCCCAATGCCACGATGTGGCATCTCCTGATGACGTTAATATTTATCCTCTGGTCGACAGCACCGCTGTTTTACTCAAGAAAAAGATCAAGAAACAGTCGAACCTGAAGCCATTCCCAGGGAAGATTTTCCTACCGAAGCATCTCTACAGCCCCGGCAGACCTAGCACACTCGCGACACCTGGGGGTAGAAAGGAGCCTGAGGGGCCTGAATCGTTGGGAGCAAACCCAACGTTCCGTGGTCCAAGACTCAGCGTACGTATTATCCTGTGGTTCTAAGTACTTGCCAATTACTTATATGCTCCTGATTGATCACAGACCTCACTGTCGCCTATCAAGCCCATGGACTTTGCTGCGCATTTCATGAAGCTGAATTCTCCTCCTGGAAGCTCTTTGAAAACCTCCATAAATAAACGCAAGCGTTCGCTACTCAAGGCCGTTAGTAGAGAGGACTCGGATGCAGAGGAGAAGAAGGAGGACAACGAAGACAACGCTAACGAATCACTCCCTACACCACCTCGTCGCCAGTCGGTGTTAGGAAAACGTCGACCGGAGAAACGGACATTTGCAGACGACTCTAGTGATAGTGGAGCCGAGTCGGATGTGTTCTTGCATCGAGGATCAACTCCAGCGTCGTCGCACTCCAACACGTCTCAGTTAAATGACCCAGCATCCGCAGCATCGTCACTGCTCTCGGCTGGTTCTCGTCAAACGGAAACAATTATTGAGGAGAAGGATGACGAAGAAAACGATGGTTCAACAAAGAAGCGCACGACATGCAAAATAATTGCTGCTGAAGGTGTGCCTAACTACGAGAAGGTAAGACTTTATCTACACATGGATTTTAGCCAGAGACCGGATGCTCATAAATCGTTTTGCATGGCTAGCCAAGGTTGCGGTCAGCTCGACGCCGCCAACAGTAGAAGAGTGAGCAGTGGATATTATTCAGGACTAACAAACGGCATAGCGTGATGCCCATTTATTTTATTTTATGCCGTAGGCACGCCATCAACGCTTAAATTTTTGCTCTTTGCAATGCGTTCACGTGTCTTGCGGTGTGCTTTCTGCCGGTGGAGTCACGTTCCCCATCTTGAGCATTTGGTGATGCTAACACGGCGTCTCCATGACTTTACAATGCAGGAAGGGACGGAATGCAAGTCAGAAAGAGATCCATGATGAGAGAAGGTGCGTACAGTAGATCGGAATGAATTGGATAAATACAGAGCGGTCTCTACTTTACGAGAGCAGGAAGTCGACGCTATGGCGAGGGTCTACTGCTGGCTGCTGAGCACTGGAATCGATATCGTCCTGGACGCTACAGGACTGTCTAATGTCTTCGATGGTGCTGCGAATCTGGCCGGTCTTGGCGATATTGGCGCCGGCGAGGATGCACGCGGCATCAACGAGCGATACTAGCGCACTCAGAGCAGTGACGAGATCCCAATCGGCACTGAACCACGTGACAATGCCATTGGTGTCGAACTCGAAGCGGTACTGGACTGGTACGACGAGCATGGAACCGATGACTTTCTGCAGCAGATCCACCTTGTGACGGAGCGCCGGATACAGCGTGATCACTCCATCCCGACGACAGCTGATGTGGAAGTTGGTGTCCACGACGACTACTGTGGAGCCTGCCAAGGTGGACACATTCGTGGAGATGAGCTCGTACCGACTATAGACGAAGAAGTCGCTGAAGCGTTTCCAGAGCATGATGATAGTCTCCACACCTGCGTAGTCCGGCCCTACCGTCTGCGCTGTCATGATAGAGCGGAGGAACTGTTCCTGCTGCACCAGGTTGTATGGAGAGATTCCGTACTCAAAAATCCGAAAGTACTCCATGGTGAGGCGGGCTGGCACTCCAGCGTCGGTGCCGCGTGAGCTGAAACAATTGCGGCCGACAAGCAATTTCTGTCGTTTGTGGTTGAGCTGCTCGATCTCGGCGAGCAGGTGCTGCACGTCGTGGGTGAGCGTGATCACTTTCTCCTTTTGCTTGGCACGGTGGCGACGTTGGTGGAACTTGTACTGCAGACGTCGACTTCAGCTTCTTGGTTGCGCTTGGGGCGCGTGGGCGGTTTGCCATGGGCTGACGGGGAGAACTTTTTCGTCGACTTCAGCTTCTTGGGTGCGCTTGGGGCGCGTGGGCGGTTTGCCATGGGCTGACGGGGGCACGATGGCTACGACACCTGCAACCGCGGCCATTGCTGATGATTTGTGTGAGCTGTTGGTTGTGTTGGAGCCGGTGAGAGACAAAATGAGCGTGTTCACAGTCGACGCTAATGGCGAGCGTGTTGAGAAGCTCGCTCAGCTGTTGCCCGGTTGTCGAATGCCTCGAAGTCTGCTGTTGCGAGTTGGACGGAACCAAAGGCGATGGGGCAGGGTTTCGGCGATCCATAGTGAAACTAAGACGATCCAATGCTATGTGATTCGAGTCGTAAAGGCTCAATCTGTGATCAGCGTTACTATTGGACTACGAAACCCCAAGCATTGATTACACCCACCGTTTGTATACGAATTATCCCCAAATTCTCCGAGAGTCCCCGAATTTTGCTTTGTTTCCCAAGTTCGCGTGAATTTTCATGCAAAACAAACAAAACGGGCAAGTTTCTAGCCGGAAATGAAGCTCTGGATGCATCTTGGACACAAATCTTGAGGGGCAACGATAGCTGTGGTGGCGGCACCGTCCCAAGGGAAGTGAACACCGTCGTAACCACCATGGAAACACAGCAGGAAACGCCTCGATCCAAGGCCGTCCACAGCAAGATTAAGCATCGGATGTCTAGTTGGCTCTGAAATGAGTCAACGATGTGTCAAGGCGACGTCGCTTTCCACGGGCAGACAGCAGAGCGAAGTTTCAGTAGGCTAGATAGCTACTAGTATGAGCTAGAGTGCGCAAGGAACCATTGCTCTCTTGCAAACTTGCCGTCCTGCTGGATTTCAGCGAGATTCTCATGCTGCAAAATTAACACGCAGTTGGCAATGATTGTGAGGCACTTTCCAACGTCCGATGTGGACGTCATCGCGGTTGCAGAAACACGCGAGAATCTTACGCCAAGAAGAGGTCTGTACCATCCACTGGGATTTGATTTTGCGGTCGAGCGTAGAGGGCTCGGCGAAATCGATGAGCTTCGGCTACCAGCAGCAGGCTTACTAATAATCCCGGTCCATTGTTATAGTACCATGTAGCATCAGGCACTGTGGTCTGCTCCCGCTCGAGACGTGAACGACAATGCGACGGCGAGACGGAAGTTGCTTTGAAGTTGGACCGAGCCGTCGAGGCGGACGCTTTCGGTGCGCAAAGCGAGGTCACCGCACCGAAAGGAGGCATTCTTCGTGCGTTCGTCATAGCAGGTGGCCCTTTTATCAATAGGGAGCCACACGATGTCCAAAGGTGATGGAACATACAGCGCGAGGAATATTTTAGCGCGTCGTCGGATGTAGGTTTTGACGGTGCGGATTCGCGTGAATCCGTGCTATTAGCGGTGCTGGACGCTGGCGCGCGCTAATTTGGCGGCGCTGGCCTGAGTCAGGCGTTAGTTGACTCAATTGCGCATCTAATGTCATGTCAAAGTGGCCGACTTATGTGGCTCAACTGACTCATCCCAATGCAGAGGAAAATTTGCCAACATTTATTTTCCCGCCTGGACTCATGCAGGGAATCCCGTCGGATATGCCCTTGACTCAATGCTACTTCAATTAGAGCTGGCTCGTGCTGCTGCAGTGTTACACATGTGCGGTCAACTTTGGTTTGGTGTGCGTTTTAGACCTGGCTCCGTGTCGCGATGAGTCAGTCCGAGCGCGTGCCTGGAGCTCGTAATGTGCATCAAATTTTGGCCGAGACTTACGATGGCACGTGTGCTGTCGAACCTCGAGCTTCGCCTTGTGTTTACGAGCAGAATCAGGTTCCCCACCGAGATTACGAGGTTTGCTTCGGCAACTGGCAGCATATGCCGTGTTACACGACCAACGGCTGGTCAACAAGGTGTGTGTTTGGTGCTAGTCGAGACGCAATCACCGTCCAAGTTCAATCGCTGCTCTCTTCTACGACAGCACGACATTAACGACGTGTGCTTGTTGCAGAGCAGTGAAACCGAATAGGTAGCGATGAACAGCTCATTGAGACCACCAGCCATGGCTGAAGCCCTTCTTGACTTCGCTCAACACAATTGCAAGTCAAGGCGAAAACAACCATGCAGCACCTCATATCGTTTCGATGCGAGGACAAACAACACGTCAACGATGGCGTTTGACTCATGCAAGTCGCTGAGTCAGTATGGCCCATCCACCAAAAATCCACGTGGCCACTCGAAACGTCCACCTCTGTCAACACACTGTGCTGTTGCTGGGTTTGTGATCGCGTATTGTAGCCAGCCAGCCAAACCAGCGGCTGTCCCCGTTCCCTCCGCGGTCATTTCCTTGGTCTCTGCACGCTTGCTGTGTCGTTCCACTGCTTTCCACTCGTGGACCTAGTCGCCTCCCCGAAATCTCCACGTCTCGTTCGCGCTCCATAGTCTTCAAGAAGACGGAGAAGAAGAGAGACGTTCTGTCCGATCCCTTACTCCCTCCACGCAACGCGGGACTCGACCATCTCAATCAGTCTCGAGTGACGTCAGTCACTTAATGGAGACCATGAGTCAGAACGCGAACGCCAACACGGGTAACGGCAAAGGGAAGGGCAAGGCCCGTGCCGGCACCAAAGACGACCAAGTGGACGAAAAAGTGCTGCGACGTCGTCTCCAGTACAAACTCCATCAACGTCGTCATCGCGCCAAGCAAAAGCAAAAAGCTGCCACCCTCGAACTCGAGGTGCACAACTTGGCGGCCGAAGTCGAGATACTTAACCGTAAACGCCAAAAACTCCTTGTTGACCACAATTTTTTCGCGTCGAGGGGCACGGCCGGGGGCGTTCCAGCCCGCGTGGCCATGGAATACTTCCGGCTGTTCCAGTTCGGCGCATCTCCGCTGCATATCGACCAGCAGGAGCAATTCCTTCGAGCGGTCATGACACCTGAGACTGAAGGACCGGACTATGTGGGTGTTGACACTGTCGTGACCCAATGGCAGCGATATTGCAGCTTCTTCGCGTACACGAGGTACGAGGTCTTGGCCATTAACGTTACGACGGTCGGTGAGCTCACAGTCGTCGTGGTCGACTCCATCTTCAGTATCCGCGCCCGACGAGACGGCGTCGTGACGCTGTATCCGGCGCTTAATGCCGACCTGGAACTCACACAGAAGCTGTCGGGCAGCATTATCAACATCCACGGCAAGTACCGCTTCACGTTCGACACGGCCGGAGTCATCACGTGGTTCAGCGCCGAATGGGACCTCATTGATGCCCTGCATCGTGCTCTAGGTGACCTTGTTGACGTCTCCACGCTGCTGAAGGATGCCAACATCTCATCGTCCACGGGTCAGATCAAAGTCGAGGAAAATCGCACACAGGAGACCAAGCCTCGAGTCGACCCGCGACACAATGTAGACTTCTTGCTCTCGTAGAGCTGTGCCAGTATTTATGCCGTGCTGCTTCCACGCTCGTAATGGTTTAATACCAAGTCTTCATCCTCCCGCCGTCGTTTCTGTCTAACTTCTTGGTGTCTTCGAAGTCGGTCGCTCGAATTCGTTGGACATCTTCGTTCTGGAGGAGCTTCTCGTCGTATCGCCGATATGTTGGACCCACAACCAACAACAACCGGGAGCCTAGACTCATGCGTTCAGCCAGCGTTCGTGGTCTTTTGTGAGTGGATGAACGCTGTGCAGTGGTGCAACGAAGCAGACGAAACGAACGAAAGCCGACCAGCATGAATTTGCGTGCGTACCAGCTCGATGAGCGCTCTCTAGTCAACTTCACGCTGGACTCATCGACACCTTATTGCCTCATCGGAAACGACTGCTACTTGTCTTACCAGTATCAACTCTCGTACATGCAGCCATGAAAATGTGCAAGTGATCTGCACTGCTTGGTGTTCGGCTGTTAGCATGATCATGATGAGTCACAGCAAGGCTGCAGTGCCAGTGCTTTGCTATATCGATGAGTCTACACTCGGTGGCTATGAGCCGATTGAGGGGTGTAGGAGGCTTCAGTGTGGCATGTTGAGCTGAACAACTTCAACGTCATCAATATCGATCATGGATGGATGAAAACAACTAACCGCAATGCTGGCTATCTAGGCAAAGGAACGCTAAAACTCATCGTGTTACTGCATGATATGACTACGTTATGCTGAGCTCTGCTCTACGCAACAGTGATAGTGCCGCTTC
>PCFV01000978.1:0-10127 GCA_002812785.1 Phytophthora litchii
ATGTTGTGTGTTGACGTCTGTCCCTCAATAGTTTCCCCCCATGCGGTTGAATATTTTCTGGTACTTACCTCAAATGAAGTTCACTACGTTGTGAGAATAGGTACGATGCTGCACAGCAGCCTGCACTCTATAGAGACGAAACACCCGGAGGTCAGTATTCTGCTGTCGCACCAAGTGGTGAGCGTACACATCACTTCGAGTATTACTTCATGTATTAGATGCTTACGGTCCTCATCAAACAGGTGGGGTTTTGCACACTCTAACCGTAGAACAACGATGATCAATAACTAGAGTAGGTGAGCTTCTTCCTTATACAGTAGCCACTTTGCTCGAGGAATGGTTTTACACTACAAAGTTTTACAGTGCAGACGGCCGAGCCTTCTCTATCGACTGATTCGCTCCTCAAACCATATCACTCCATAACGTCGTCGAATTATCTATAATGAAGACTCCATGTAAGGAGAACAGTTTTCGTCGAAAACGCACATTCGAGGTCGGTGATTAATCGAGGGTGACCGAAGGTTGCCATACTTGGCCACTCTCTAGGCACTGCAAATTGAAGAAGGTGAAACAAGATTGCAGCAGCTACAGCCATAGCCACGTCGAATAGCAATCCATAAAAGTACTTCGATCTTGCCACGCTGAAGCCGTCGAGGTCGCTGTTGGAGTCGGTGCTGTAGTGCAATAAAGAGATAGGCAGCGATATTTGCAACCTGTAGGTGTGTTTCAAACAATTATTCACAGTATACATATTGCGAATGTGTAGATCAAAGACCATGATATTAGCAGGTATTCAAAGTTTCTGAATTCCTGTGCTCGCGAGACCAACTTTATCTCCCATATTGCACCAAGACCAATTCACTTTGCTCTTCAAAAGGCGTTACTAGCTCGGTGGGCTTCTAGCAGCCTTCAACAATCGTTGCGTCTTGGTCACTGCTATAACTGCACCCACGCCGGCGCGGAACTTGCTGCGTGCTGTCAGTCGCCGTGCCTCCTTCATATTCTTACCCACCGATAGCACAGGTGCATCATCGTCTGCATCCTTAATGTCGTTGAACCACGGATGATCCAAAACCTCCTGTGCGCTCAGACGTTTCGACGGCTGGACCACCAGCATCTTGCAGATGAGATCCTTCGCCTGCTGCGAGACGCCATCGAAATACGGGACCACAAACTCGAAATCACCATTGAGAATCTGCCAGCATCAATACCAAGAAATTAAACACTTTTCCATGACATTGTACAAAACTTCAAAACTCACTTTGCGCATCTCCTCAACTTGGTTCTCGTCGTAAAACGGTGGGAACCCACACAATAAGATGTAGGCAATAACGCCAAGACTCCAAATATCGCATTTGCTGTCGTACGGCAATTTGCGAACGATCTCCGGTGCGTAGTAACCAGGTGTGCCACACATTGTGGACATATTGGTTTCCTCTGTCACCAACTTGGCAAACCCAAAGTCAGCGATTTTGATCACCGAATTCTCAGTTTCATCTGCGTATAGCAGATTTTCCGGTTTCAGGTCACGGTGGGTCACACCTTGAGAGTGGCAGTATCGCAACACCTTTGCCACGACTTTCACCACCTTTTTCGCCTCTGCTTCGGTGTAGTATTCCTTCGCAATGATGCGATCGAAGAGTTCACCACCTTCGGCATACTCCATCACTAAGAAGCACATGGGGCTATCTCCGTCGTACACGTCGTTCAACTTGATAATGTTTGGGTGGCTCAACTGGCAAAAGTCAAAAAGGCAAAACTCGGTTAGCACCATCTCCATCATTTTTCAATGGAAGAGGCACGTACATCTTTGAGAATCTCAATTTCCTGTGCCAAGTTGCTGCGATCTTTAGGGTTGAGTGCCGCCTTGTTGATGCACTTGACAGCAAACCGGTCCCCCGTCTCCCGGTGAGTGCACTCTTTCACAATGGAAAAGTTGCCTGTTAACACAAGGAGGTTAGGACTGTTCGAAAGGTCTAAACACTTTGCAACAGCTACCTTCGCCGATGACGCGCCCAATGCGGTACTTTTCATTGAAACCTGCAGGGAGCTGGTCCGCCATGTTGCCTCGAGTCGCGAAATTTGCACTGAGCGACCGACGCTGCTGCTTCTCGAGCGCCAAGAGTGCGAGGGTCTCTCAGCTGAGAGCAGGAGGATATAACGGCTCAGATCAATGGCTAAAAATATCTGAAGCTGGCTATAGACACGAAATCAGATGCAACATGTACATGTAGCCATGTCTTGTTGATACGAAAGAATGACTCGGCCTATACTTCCTCTACGCTCGATGCCTGTTAGCGACCCTAAAACAAACAAACCATTGGTCTCTTGTCCTCTGCATCTGCTAATCGATGGCTTGGAAGGTCAACACAACGGGCTTGGGCACGTTGCGCAGATGCATGGTCGACCGCTCGAAGCCTAGCTGCCGGACATCCTTGTCTCCAATCTTGATCAGGATGTCACCCACAGCCACACGCCGCAGACCAGCACATGTGCTCTTGCCTGTACGCTTGGTGATCAAAACCACGGCACCTTGTTTCGACTGTGCCTCGCGCACGGTGAAGCCGAATGGACCATCCGTCCACTGGATCTGATAGTACGCATTCGAGTCGATTTCAAAGAACTCCTCCTCCTCCATTTGAGGAGGAGCACCCTGGGGTTGCTGATAAGACTGGTTGAATGATGACTGCTGATAGAGGTGCTGCTGAGGCTGTGGCGGTGTGTGCTGGAACGATCCTTGTTGCTGCAGTGGAGATGGCTGATACGGTGAATGCTGCTGTGGTGGTGGCGTTTGGTACGACTGCTGGGGCTGCGACTGATAGCCATTGCCTCCGTAGCCCTGACTTGACGCAGTTTGACCGAAAGTCAAATCTTCAGCTACCTGTACATGCTGCTGAGGCTGAGTCTGGTACTTACTTGCGTGTTGGTGGCGTGACATGGTGAACGAACTGTTGCTACGTGCACTTCGGTATCCCAGCAAACCAGCATCATTCTCGCTAGCAGCAGAGTAACTCCGTTCTGGCGCTGGGGGTGCGCCTGCAACACTCGCAGAACGCACCAGGGACGGCGCACGCTGCGGTTGTGCAATGTTCATAGCTGCCATCTGCGCGGTCGGTAGCGACGAACTTTCAACAGGCTTGGCTGGTGAGTTTGCTTTAGCCCTGTTTGCTAGAGGGCGACGGAATCGAATCACCGCCGGCTTGGGCACGTTCATAATGTATTGCATGGTCTCGTGGAAGCCGTACTCCTTGGCCGATCTGTCGTTCACTAGAATAATCTCGTCATTCTCCTGTACCTGTGAGAGCTGCTTAGACGTGCCTTTGCCTGTAAACGACCGCACATAGGGCAACCCTACCGCTGAGGTGCCTACCACTAGTCCAAGTGACCCATATTCCCACAAAAAGTCGTACTCTCCTTCTCCCAGCTCTGGTAATTCCATCTGCAGTTCCTCCACCAATGGCTTTCTGAATCGCAGCGTAATAGGCTTGGGCAGTTCCTTGATAATGTTGATAATAGCCGAGATCGAGTGGTCACTCGTCGGCGTCTGATTCACATACACCAGTTCATCTCCGACACTCACGTCCCTTTCAAGGGCGGGACTGTCCGCTTTGCCTGTGAATCTCTTGACCAGTGGCAATTTACTCTTGGGGTCGGTCGTCAATACGATGCCCAATGGTCCTGACTCCCACAAGTACGTGTATTCATTGGGGGCGAGGTCAGGGAGGTCTTTGGCAGCGCTGCCGTACGGAGACAGCTGCAGTGTTAGACGTACGGGCTTCTGTACCGAGCGCAATAGCTTGGTAGCATTGCCCGGGCCTAAGTGATAGACTTTCTCGTCTCCAATAGCGATCAGCATGTCGCCTGGAACGACGTCCTGCAGTCCGGCGGTGGCGCTGCTGGCCGTGCGACGTGCTAGACACAAGACGGTGCCTCGGTCCGACTGCACGGGCGTGACGGTGAAGCCGAAGGCCGCGCCGTCCGCCCACTCCACCACGTACATCTTGCGCTCATCTAGCCGTACGTCCACACCTGTTTGCGCGGTCTGCAGCGCGTCCGCGGCGTCGGCCATGATGCGGTCAGGACACGGCGATCTCAATTATGGCGTCACGCTCCTGAACACTAGCGGACAAAAAATGGGAGCGGACAGTGCGGCCGAAAATTAATGTTGATGTACAAAGCGAATGACTTGGACGTGTATGCTTGCTACATTGTGAGAATTGATAGTGGCAGAGAAGTAGATGGCAAGGTATTTATGCATTTAGGGAATGCTGACAGTACCTCTGCAAAAGGAGACTTAGGGGGTAATGGAGAAAACATGCTGAGCTACACACGCCTGTGAAAGTGACGGCGCCAAATGGACGATATGTCGTTCGTCGCTACGCTGGGCTGGATGGGTTCAATCAATAGCCTTTCGACGCAGCAAAGTGGAGCTCCGTTGGTGGCGAGGAGCGCTCCAAGGCCACCGAAAGGCGAAGTCTCCCTTCTCTGCCTCGTCGTCCGCTCGCATCGGGAGGGCGGCAAGCATAGTTCAAATGCGTCGCACGTCGAGTGTTGTCACCATCGTGTCTGTGTAATTGTTGTAATCTCTCTAGCTGTCCAAACTTCCAATTCCGAA
Organism: Phytophthora litchii; assembly: GCA_002812785.1. Taxonomy (NCBI): domain Eukaryota; phylum Oomycota; class Peronosporomycetes; order Peronosporales; family Peronosporaceae; genus Phytophthora; species Phytophthora litchii. The sequence goes on from PCFV01000978.1 coordinate 4,616, forward strand.
GACGTTGCAATTGCGGCTGGAGGCATTTGCTGCGAGCTCACCAAGACAACGACAGTTGCTGCCGTTTCGTCGATTCCTGGCCACGTTTGCACTGAAGTCTGCACACGTGCAAAGCGTATGTTGCACTCTTGCCTACATTTGCGACGAATTGCACAAGGCAAGTTGCAGGATTCTTGGCACACTTTGCAGCCGCAACAGAACCTTCACAACTGCGTTGGTGCGTTGTGTCAAGTGGGGCAAACCACTTGTTTTCACCTTTCACCTTACAACATCTACAAATTCCAGGACGATAAATAACACAAGAACGATAATACGACACCTAAAAATCGTAAAATGCCTAAAACCGAGTCTTCCATACAAACCCCAAGTGTTCAATAACCACCAAATACCAAAATGTCGATGGTGCTGGCATGGCTCGTGGTGCTGAGCGCCAGCGTGTTGACGCTCGAGATCCAGCGTCGTCTGCTGCTGGCGCGTATGCTCGGGGCCTCTGTGATGTTCATGGCGTGGGGTCTCTTGCTCTCGTCCGAGTTGCAGCTCAAAGCCGCGTGCTGCGCCGTGGTGTATCACGGCCTAACGGAAGGTCTGCGCCAATGGCAACGGAGCTTCCCGTGCGTGTTTGAGCGCCGTAAAGACCGCAAAGTGGTGCTCTGGCTGCTTTTCTGGGCGCGTGTCTTCATCTGGGGCGCTACATTGGGCGGAATTGCCGTCTTCACGAAGCTCACAAGGAGTCAAGAGCCGTCTCGAAGCTCTCCGTCCTATTGGCGAGAAGCTGCAGCGTTGGCCTTGTATTACGAGGTGGTGGAGGTGCTGGTGATGCTGTACTTTGCAGACGAAGAACTGCCGTACCTATGGCACAAACGAGTCAGTCATTGGCTGGGTGCGGTGCTCGTGGGGTTCCTAGAGAGCTCTGGTAGACTGGATGCGGTACTACGAGGGCCGTTATTGACGGGTATGTCGCCTTTGGCACTTGTTGGTGTGTTGCTCATGGTCATGTGGCTGTCGATCGAGATCCGGTGGGATCGCATTGCACAAGCGAGCAGTCCAAGTTTGGATGAGTACGAGAAAGAGGAGCTACATGAGCGAGTGGAGAGATACGAAAGCTCCAGCAGAAATCACAGACGAGAATTGTTTGTGGACACGAACAGAGACAAAGACTTGTACTTCCGGGCTTGAATAGTGTGAAGACCCAGTGCTCGTAGACCTGTGGACTAGAAGACCGAGAAGCAGCAGCTTGCATTCGTACTCTATGACTTTAGTATTTATTCACTTGATTTTCAGACCTCTTGTTGTGAGTTTGTTTCAGTTGCCACGAGCTGAATTGCACCGAGGTTTTGTTGGTCGGACGCTGAGAGGTGGTAGCCGGATTGTATCAGGGAAGACGTCTTCCTCTCCGTCCAAGTTGGTCGCAGGGGTTGGTGCGGTTGCAATGCGTCTCAATCTGATGGGCGAAATCGAGTGGTTCTCAGGGCCATTGTCAGTCTTCACGTCAAGAAGCCGAGGCAATCGTCGTGAGCCCGCCGATGCAACTCGTGAAAGGTTCACAGACATGGTGGGCATCATATCACTCGCTGCTGGAATATTTGAGTCCTGGTTGGTCATCGGTGGAATCGGCTTCTTTATCGCCTCCAGTGGCTTGAGCCTACACAAATCAATGTGTGAGCAAGTTTGAAGACCGATCATAACAATCTCATGTTTGTGCTTACCTTGGAGTACGGGGAAGTCGAAGCTTGGCTGGTGACAATGTGTCCGGGGACTCCAAAACGCTCTGTCGAACGTAATGAAGTGCTGGTGATTGCGGTGTCCTATCAGACAGTGGTGCTTGCGGGGACATGGGCGTCAAGATGAGTCGGCCATGGCTCTCCATGTGTGACAGCGTTGATGAATCCTCGTGCGGCTCAGGCTCTGGAGCCAAATCCTTTCCGATACTTGAAGCAGTCATTTTTGGCGTTGAGTGGCTCAGGCTCTGGAGCCAAATCTTTTCCGACACTTGAAGCAGTCATTTTTGGCGTTGAGGGTGGAGCATGTGAGCTCTTCTGGTTGCATTCTGGAGTCATGTTTCCATCGCTCAGATGCTTGACACGGTGTTTCGAGCTTTTTGCTTTCGTTTTGCTGGTAGTAGTAACTCGAAGGAATGGATGCGCAAGGAGTTGAGTGATTGTTGCACGGTGCTCCGGGTTTCGCTGCAGACAGAGCTTGAGGAACGAGGCAGTCTATTCAAATGGCAATAATGGTGTGAGCATGAAAGTAAGTGGAACAAGAGACAAATAAACGCACCTCATCAGAGGCATCGGCTGGGATAGTTGGCGTGTTTTCGCTGGATACAATTTGATACATAGCAGTGATCGGGTTGCTGTACTGCTGCCAAGGTGAATGGCCTGTGATCATTTCCAGCGTCGCACATCCGAGACTCCATACATCAGCCCGAAACCACCGCTCATGGTTGTCGTCGTTCTCCATATTCTGCTGGCGGATCACCTCGGGCGCCATCCAGTGAGGCGTGCCTTTCAGACCTCCGACAAGTGAGACGCAACCTACAACTTTGAAAGTACCGAAATCGGCCAGCTTTACGTCAGAACGAGAGCCATCATCTTCACCTCCCTTTGGTGCAGTGAGGAGAATGTTCGCACACTTGATATCGCGATGTGCAATGCCATTCTGATGCAAATATTGCAGAGCCTCGCAGAGTTGACGGGTATATCGCTTGACCAGTGCCAATGGTAGTGCCCCGGAACGAGATAAGCGTGAACTTAGCGATCCACCGGCAGCGTACTCCATGTAGATTCGCAGCTCGCTTTGCTTTTTCTCCGTAGCCTGCAAATAGCGAACTAAATGTTTGTGTCGCAACCGCTTCATGGTTTTCACCTCCCTCTTCACCGCCTCCACAGCAGGAGGAGGCAACTCCCTTGTCCAAATGACCTTCACAGCCACCTCTCGACCGGTCTTCGTCTCCTCACATCGGTAAATCGAGCCTTGTGCACTATAGAAAGTAGCATCGGTCAGCCTCATCCACACTACATATTCTGCATCAAATAGCTATCTCACCCCTGTCCAATCTTCTCCTTACGCATCCACTTGTTGGGTTTGATCTCTGGAGTGCTATGCCCAGTGCTTGAAGGGCTCTTGGCGTTGGGCGTTGAAGAACCATCTCCAGAAGCCCAGCTATTGCAGCTGCTGCCAGTTGGCGAATGCTCTGGAGACGGCGGAAACATCAGCGAGCACTCATCTTGTGAATAATCGAGTACCAGGTCTCTGTGGCGAACTGATGCCATCGATGGTGAGTTGCACTGCACCATTTCTTTCATGTTGACAGATGAACTCGAGGCCAGCGATGTACTAACGGAGCACTTGCAACTCGGTTGCACAGATAGATGTCCTCAGACGCCCAAGCAAAGCACTAAATATACCATCATCTCACCCCGCAATTGCTACAGCACTTCAATGTCGGAAATAGCTCATTTTCGTCTACAGATGCCGATCACCGAAAAGTGCCCTTTCGTGGACTCAGACAGACTCAGATAAATACTTTCCTATGATTCGACGAAATCGTTTTGAATTTCAACCAATTACAGACAGTATCTGATGAGCTGAGTCTGTGGTCCTCAATTGGCAGAACCAGCAACTATGGCCAAGGTACGACGTGAAAGGTCCTCGTCTCGGCATGCATGAAGGAGACGTCGTAGACCGATGCTGTATTATCCACATCAGCTTCTGCATCTTCTCTTTCTAACGACGGCTCTTGCGTCGAAATGCACGCTGGATCTGTCGAGTTATCACCCTGCAACTGGAGACTACCAAGGACTGACCACTGTATTATTGCTACTTCCTCACAGGGAAAAGCCAAGACTGTGGTGATTAAGATGCTCAGTGCGGCGGGCACTGGGTGCGTTCGCTTGACGCTACAGCGTTATCTGTCAAGGGTGTCTACTGACGCTGTCATTTTGTGTGTAGATTCTTCTACACCACGACCAAGAACCCGCGCAACGTCACCAGGAAGCTCTCACTTCGCAAGGTACAGGAGATATTCATCACACTGAAAGTTGTGGGTTTGTAGACTAATGGATTGTTGTGATCTTGCCGCAGTACGACCCGATTGTCCGACAGCACGTGATTTTTAACGAGACCAAGATCAAGAAGGGATAAGTGGCAACTTGCGCCGTCTCGGTTGGAGTTATCTAAGCACTAGGAGACCGCGCGTCCATTATGGTCAGTTTTAGAGATTGGACCTGCTTGTGGGTCGCTTAACGGCAACACGCATCCTCGCTTGTGACACTGACACGGTTTTCGTCTACAAAAGTCGTCGCCCTTTGATCATAAATGTATGGTTAATGTCTGATGCCACGACAACGTCAGCGCCGTCGACAACAGGGGGTTCTACACGATCCGGAGCATCCACAATAATGAGATCGGATGGTGTTACAGGTTCGGGTTTCTCGTTGAAGAACTCGTGCTGCAACGCCTTGTCCACCGAGATTCGTTTCTTCGGATTTAGCTGCAGCATCTGAGACAGCAGCTCAACACCTGCTGTCGACAGCATGGAGAACTGTTCCGCCAATGGCGTCGGGTTCGTGTCCTTAAATCGGAGGAAAAACGGCAGCTCACTCGCTTCGTCCCATCCGTTTTCTGTTGGGGATCCCAAGGCAGCAAAGATCTTGCTGAGCTGGTCAATATCGGAGGATCCATCAGCCAGCGGACGCCGCAGCAACATCTCGACAAAGATGCAGCCAACGGACCACATATCCACCTCAAATCCATACCTCTCTTCACCAAAGAAGATCTCGGGCGCTCGATACGCCCTCGTGACGACCTGAACAGATCTCTTGGGTTTCTGTCTACTATCTGCCTCATCCACATCTGTATCTCCATCCTCCTCGATCACTGTAGCCATGCCAAAGTCCGTGATCTTGGCACAATGCTGCGTCTTGGACAGCAACAAATTGTTGGGCTTCAAATCACGATGCAAAATTCCGCGTGAATGCAGTTCCTGCACGCCCAGCAGCAGCATCTTCAAGTATGCCTTAACTTGCTCTATATCGAGCGTCGGGACGCTCTCCGTCGCGCTAATTAGCGTCTCCAAGTCGCTATCCATGTATTCCAGGACTAAATACAGCTTCTCATGGCGTTCCACAGCCTCTAACAACTGCACAAACGCTATCTATTAGCGCTAGAAGTTGGTACATTGTACCACCTCATTGAACGCACCTGTACCACATGCTTGGCACCTTGACACTTAGTGAGCATGGCAGCTTCATGACGTCCCGCTTCCAGCGGTCCTAGCACCTTCTTGATAGCCACGCGTTCCCGAGACGCGGCGTGGTACCCCAGGTACACCGTACCATACGTGCCACGTCCAATCTCTGCGTGCTTCTCGTACGCGCCCAGACGCTTGACGTCGCTGCCCATCCGGCGCTTCATCAAGTCTATTGCTGTCGTCCTCGAGCTATTTCAGCCAATGAGAAGCGAGTTGGGACGTGGTTGCAACGAATATGCAGCACGCTCAAGCCAGTACGAT
>PCFV01000979.1:0-10111 GCA_002812785.1 Phytophthora litchii
CTTTCAAGCGCTTAACTAGCTACAGTCCATCAGGTGTCTCTCTTTTGGCCCTACATGGGACGATGGACGGCACTTTGGACGATTGTATGTTTGGTTGTTTCGCTCCAAATGATGAGGCGTGGAAGTTGCGAAGCTCTCACATCAACGATCGTCTTGACGACGCCCGGATTCTATCGACAGTTAGAGGACCGACCCGTAATGATCCTTGTCGTTTTCTAGCTGTTAAGTGGTTTGCTAAGGAGATTCCAGGGTTGCTTACGCCTATCGTGCAGCAGCGAGATTTCCTTATTATGGGGTCTTCAGGCTTCACGCGTGACTCGAATGGTGAGAGGGTTGGATACTTCTTAATGCACTCCGTGACACTACGGGATATCCCAGAACTTTCGCACTTGGGTATGATTCGTGGAGTGATGAGTTTCTGCTACCTCTTCCGTCAAGGTGGGCCTGGTAAGGTCGACCTCTTTTGTCGAGATTTCTTAGATTTTCGTGGTGACATGCCCGGTCGTGTGGCAGTGTCAATTACTGCTGATGCTGCGATTTGTTGTACCAGTGTGGTGGACTACGGATACATGAAGAAACTTAGATGGCTAATGAAGCAAGCCAGCAAACGTCAATCTGGAGATGAGAACTACTCCAATCGTTGTGAAGCTTGTGACAAAAGCTTTACAAAATTCTCACTAACCTCTTCTGGATCGGGTATGGCTTGTCAGATCTGCCGTCGAGTGATGTGTACGAAGTGCAGTGTGGTCAAGAAAATGACCATGCACGTATCGGATACTGGCTCCGTCCAGCAATGCTCTTTCAGTTTTTGCTTAAGCTGCTTGGTTCAGGCCAAGAAACAATCTGCTTGGGATATAGCACTGAGCAGTCTTGAAGCCTCGGCGGTATCTAGTGCATCTTCAGGTTCGTCTCCTTCCACCCCGGCCCGATATCCACCAACACCTCCGAGACGTGGTGGAAGGTCCTACTCGGCGTATGGAGGCACCCGTGCTTAACAACAAGGAGAGTTCGCCGGCATCCACACCAAACATCCTTCAGACCTAAACAGGTCAACCAGCGACGAAACTAGCTCTGGAAACCAAGCAGCATTACCACCATGGACAAACGAGAGATTTCAACCGTGGTCCTCACTACCTGGTGATCGTTCGACAGGGCCAAAGAGCACGCGCGGTTTGAGGTCCACATAACAAATGAATTCCCCCGCGCTGACAAACTCAGTAAGCCACTACAGCTAGATAAAATGCGAGAAGTGATTCTGATAACTATCTAACATCTTGCTTGTGTCCTTTGTTATATTTGATCCCCTCGCAAACGAAATGGACCGGTGAGATCGGGATACTCAAGGTGCTCTCGCGAGCATAATTACATACTCATGACAGCAATGTATATTCGAATACCCGCTCTACTGTCAAGTTTCTCTAAATTCGAGACTCGCGTCGATGGAATGCGATCCTGCACACATGTGAAATGGTATGCCTCCGACAGTTTTCACTTGTCATAATCGTAAGAGAATGCAGCACAATCCTTAGGTTCCCTGCTGAATCAAGAGGTGATTGGGAGGGATGCACCCAGCCTCACAGTTTACGGGGGCCAAGTCGATCTTGTGAGGGTTCTTCTTGTAGTTTGTGAATCAACAAACAAGCATGCTTGATGAGAATTCTGGATCTTGTAATAAAGGCACCTGTAGTCTCCAAAGCAGACAATTCCTTCAGGCACTACATCGACGTCACTCTGCTGTCTGCACAGTCAAGATCAAATCTACCCTGTCGATTGCATTGTCGACTCGACTGTCGACTCGAATGCGATTTTACATGAAACGCCGAGATTAACACAACATCATCTTAACGCCTGTGGTCCCAAGCTCATATCGTGTCTGGGAGCTTTTGAACAGACAAGAACCGCAGTTGGATACTACAGGGGTTCGATATGGCCTCGCGACTGCAATGCTATCACCTGTACATACTACCCCTTCCGTAGAAATTGAGGGATCCGAAAACAGCTCGAAGAGTTCTTTGATTTCTTCTACTGTGCCCCATGTGCCCCTCAACATGGTTTTTGGTGGATTCTTGCCAGGATTCGATACATGCAGTTAATATCAAGCATCCAGTAGGTACGTGCCACCTGCAGCATTGGCACCTGAACAACCCCAGCAGCCTTCCAGCACTATGGAATTAAAATTTAATCCCTTGTGATGGAAAGACGGACGCAAATGCAAAGCACACAACAACACCAGCGCCATCGTCTTTCGCTACGGTACCAGCAACAACCAACGACCCACGTGCGTCTGTCGACTGGACAACCGCCAAACAAAATCCAGCCGGCCTGGCACTTTGCAGCATACAAACATCAAGTCTGCCGATAATTCCTGCACATCTTGCTCCATACAAATTCAAGTCATTTGCAAAATTCCGGCACATTTCGCCACTCTCATGTCTCGGCTCTATCAGATCATGTGGCCGTCTGCCACACTGTGCATACGTCGGCGGCATTCGCTGCACCACTTGTCCATCGTACCTCAGTCTCGAATAGCTCATCAAGTCCGTAGCAAGCATGAAGGTGATCCAGGTTCTCCTCCTCGCGGCATTGGCGATCTCCAGTGTTTCAGGTGCCACGAACACAACCACGACGGCGTCTTCAGCTTCGACCGCGTCTTCGGCTGTGGCATCTTCCAGTGCCAGTGCCGCTACGTCGACGGAGTCGTCCACTGCTTCGTCCACCAGCACTAGTGCGACTGTGGCCGATTCTACTTCGGGTTCTTCGAACTCCACATCTTCAGAGTCGGCTACGGCCGACTCGGCCGGTGACTCAAGCTCGGCAACCGACTCGAGTTCGTCGGAGGACGAGGCTACTGCACAGAGCAGCTCGGGCACCGAGTCAGACTCAGGCCCCACCGGTAACTCGGGTGGTGCCATTGCGCCCCGTTCCGGATCGATGCTCTCCAGCTCGTCGGATGCGATGCCACAAGTGACAGCTACCATGGGTTCCGTCGCGGCGGTCGTCGTGGCTGTCGGAGCCTACTTCCTGTAGGTTTCAACGTCGTGATGATAATGGATTGACGTAGACTGCAGCACAATGAATGCTACTAGTACAGGCGGCTAGTCGAAGAAGTTCGACTGCTCGAATCATTAACACGTATATTTCGCTCCCGATTGAGTATGTCGTTGGTCTTGGTCTTGGGTTTTATTGTCTGGTGAAGGTTCGGTAGACGAAAATCAAATAGTTCTGGTCGAGGCAAGTTGGGAAGTGAGAGGAACGAAGCAAACAAGCGAGTAGTGCTGATCGCTAGCATGAATCCATGGTGATGCTCGATTAAATTGGAGCATCAACATCGCTGCGTCTCAATTCTGGATATTAGATGTTGGTACACTAAAAGAGAAGCAAGACATCAACATCGTCGATTTCAGTCCGTCCGGTAAAGTGACATGACTCTTTCAACTGCTGCTTCGACTCTTGATGATGCTCCAAAAGTGAAAAGCTTGTCGGTATTTTTTGGCCATAGGTTGACACGACTTTAGATACTACGAATGTACACGTACCACTGCCAATAATTCACGAGGTGATTGCTTGTACTGTGTGTATTTCATCGTGTTTCGTGGGCCTCTACAAAATCCGAAAGCAGCTCATCACCTCGATAAATCATACCACAGCTTGCTATCGTGCTGGTGTTCTCCAACATATCAGGCTGACACTTCGTTTAACATTTTGACTCGGTACGAGATCAAGATTGCGAGGATTAACGTTGCTATCACAAGAAAATCGGAACAGAATACGTGTCTGCCCCGCGTACTATGTATCCCAGTGTGAGTACTTCAAGAGAATTTCCTAAATGATCATGAAACGAAACTGTTTCTGTCCTTTGTAGTGTTCATTTCCAACGAGCTAATGTTTATTACATTTCGAGAAACGGTGTGTACAAACTCGAGCAACGGACGCAAATTTTCATCAATAGTGTCATTGAGAATTTGCAAAAGGAAATGGAGCGGCGAAATTTGTTTTGTGTTCAAATTTGGAGCTACTTGGAAGAGTGGTGATGCGGACACAACCGCTTCAGCTCCACAACTTTTGAAAACCATAAATGGATTTCAAAATATAGTTGCGTTTTGAACAAGTTCTTATACCGCTTCCAAGCTTGCACAGGTCGAGATAGAGCGAGCCGAGTTATCCCAATCAATACTACTCCGAGCTCAGGTTATAGGATTGAAGTTGAATCCTACCATTGCTTGGGAAAAGTATGCGTCAATGACTTTCATGTACACCAGGTTTGACGTTGAAAATGCTGATTGTTGTTCGCCACAAGACCAACCGCAATTATCAATCAGTAATCACAGAAATTATGGAGAAACTTTCTCTTACTAACAGGTGCGGATGGGGGCCCAGAAAGTTGTTTACTTCACAACATACGTAACCTCAAACAACGGAGATTTTGTGCAGACTATTGGGAACTGAAATGCCGAATTTCATTGCCGAGATCCCACTCAACACAAGGTGGAAGCGCTCAAGGATACTTGTTATAAACACGGAAAAAATAAGTGTTTAGGAAGACTTGTGGACTCTTTGTTGGATGCACGACGTGAACATCGCGGCACTCAAGAACCATCTCGACTTGGGTTACTATCTACAGTATGGCTTTCATAGTGAAATACTATGCTCACCTAGTCACTAGCTCAGAAACGACAGACTTTGTACACTTCATCCCTCGACGCAATGATGCCTATGTTGTCGTACAGACCCACTATCAACCAAAGTTTGCTGGTGAAAACGCTGAAACTACGTCAGCCAGTACATAGCCACCCGAATTGGTCTACACGAGCAATCAAAGTTTTTACAAATTGGTATTCCACTTTGTTGAGGCTAACTGTCAGATTTCAAGGCTTATGAACGTATACCGATAAGATCCAACTCACTATCAGGTGCGGTCATTGTGCCGACGATCAAAAGGATTATGGGCACCTACAAGACATTTCAAACTTATCAATAAACAACATTTTGTGCAGAAGAAACAAATGAGAGTTCAAAACAAATCTGTTTTCGAGTTATTGGAGCGAGTTCATTAGCAGAATAAGATTATTTTTTCGTACTTCGACTTCACCTGGACTCCAGGTGAAGCTCCTTTGTTGAAATAAAATCGTAAAACCGAGAAACGTATACAAGCTCCTGAGTATCGACGAGTACAGTGTAGGTGGTCCGACACATTGTGTGCAAACTAAATGCCAATAACCTTCACGGCGATGTGCACCAGCGATTTTACGGCGTTACTACCCCATCATTTACAACTGGCAAATGGAAAAGACTCTCGATGTACTTCCGCTTGAGGACGTTTTTCGCTGCAGAAAGAGATGCTCGTTCACCGCAAATTTTATGCGTGCCTCGTGGCATTGTAACTCACAAAATATTCGTGATAGCTTGAGGACCCAAATCTGCACAACCATCATTCCATCATACCATCAGAGATCTAAGTTGTATGAAATTCGTTTCTTCCGACTGGATTGCTCCTTCTCCGTCTCGATGTATTTGTGATTGTTCCGCAGCTTTAGACGCTGCTCGCAAAATAATCAATGCCTGAATCCAGGAGTCATTGTGCTCCTATGCTGTGCACCTTTGTTGCCGTCTTCCGTTGCGTTATTGTTGAATAGAAGGAAATAGAATCTGAACAGCGTGATGCCAGAGCTCCATGAACGACACGATTCCACAGCTCAACACCCTTCGGGTACAAAACTTTCAGGGCGTAGACTCATCGACGTTGCAGGTTTCAATAATCTCAGCGAAAAGTTCCGGCTTAGCTTTTTGCGTCTTGAAGTATGTACTGGGACCGAAGTGTCAAATCTGTCGCTTTCCTCATTTCGCCACCACCATGTTTTCTGATGCTCTCGTTCATCGATTATATCAACGACATCAGTAAAAAAGGCAATCAGTCCACCGACACCGCTAAGATGCTGTGCAGTCATCAATAAAGTAACGATTGTTGCTGCTCGACTTCGAATCGAGGTCTTCGATCCCTCCCCGCTTCCATTTGATGACGTCGCTGTTGAGGGGTAAGCGTTCGTTAGTTCTTACAACACTTGATATACGGAATGTAGAGCAGTGGTTGTTCATCTCCACTAAATCATCAACACGCTTCAGATAGATGCAGCTCGCAGACAAACGACTGAATTCGGAAAACTGATGTCCTCTCAAAGCTCCAAACTACTCGGAGTCAATGGTGCGAGCAGAGCTTTAAACTGTGTTGAAAACTGCTGTCACTCGACTACTTTCTATCTGCATTTCATCACTGCTTGATCATCAAAGTGTTCCATCAAGTTGATGGAATTATTTTCTGACCAGGATGGAGGCCAGAACGACACCACGACGAATTGTGCTCTTTTCACTTGAAAGCTTTTGCGTCTATCCAGAATTCTCCAACTTCCTCATCGAAGTCGAACCGAGATTTGTCAAGAACTGGATTATCTGTACGATGAAATACTCGTCGAGACTGCAGAATCCTCGCAAAATTGAAGCCTGGAACACAATCACTGGAACACGAACGCTGATCGAGAGTCATTAAACGCACAGACACACTTTTCGTAGTCTCAACTAAGCAGAATGAGTCTACTACAGCTGTTTAAAGGCGGCTCAACAACAGTCCGACTTTAGTGTGCCGGGCACTTGCTTATCTTTCTTGATGGCTACATTACAACCCAAATATCAATGCCGTCTTTCTGCATTGATCCCTCCATGCTCGAGCTGTTTACCCACACTGGAAATCCACGACATGACCGTGATATGAACCCAAGAACCCTGTTTGAGTAGCATTTCGAAAACGCTTCTGAACTTGTGACAGAAGTTGACGAGTGCAATGAGAAGCGCTGCAACATTGGTGGCCAATAGGCTCATGACAACATCTTTCGACTCGGTTCACGTGGCGTCAGCCAGACGGTTTCCCGTCTGTGGTGGACCAAGCTCCCTCTATCATGCGAAGGTGTGAATGGGTTCACCAACCGTTCGAGATGCTTGCAGCGGTTCACTACCAAGGATGGATGTGACATCCAGGATGTCTAACGACAGGAAGTTTCACTTCGGAAAGCTCTGAGCCCAGCACTCATCACGGATCTCAACTGTGTGATACGACTCGAGTATCAGGCGAGATCCATTGCCATTTGCGGCAACTATGGCAACGTCTTCGGCATCACCTTCGCGTAGAAATGCGGGAAAAATTGAGATTCCGAGGTACTCATCACTTGACTTCAATGTTATTGATAGTATCGAATCTTACCGAGCAGTCATTACGGCACAATTACCTTGATTTCACTATGATTCCAGAACAGCAAAAACACCTCAACGAGAGTACTACTTCCCCTTTTTGCCTCGTCGTCGGCAAAATCATCTGTATTTCACTATGCCGCTAGAATGGGTATCGTTGAAGTCCTTGGAATGGGCACTAGTAGGTTCGTCAGCATTGCACGATCGCGTGTGCAAATGAGACCCGTACTGTGAATTTGCAGAGAGAAGGTTCACTACTTTGAAAACCAAGTACGGTCGTTGGAATTCAACGATCGTAAGCTTGCACACCAAGTCGGACGTATCAGATAAAATTTGTTGATGACAGGACGTTCGTATCTTCGGAGTCTGCCACGTGAACGATTGAATCGCGCATCTGCCATTACGACAACACTATCCTACGATGCAAATAATGAACTCGTATCTCATATCATCGTGCGACGATGCCTGCCAAATACTAGCAGCACGCCACACCACTCCCTCTCGAGAGTACATCCACCGTAAATTCGGTCCACTTCTAGTCGGTTGCAAATGTTTCGCGCCATAACGTTTGAAAATGGGTCTTTTCACCTGTATCCATAGCCCAAACCGTTCCATACAAATCGCAAGTGCATTCATCTCATTGTTCTCTTATCTGTTCAGACTCTGCCGTCCGCTCGCTCTTCCAGCTTCATAAGTCAAGTAAAGGCCTCGAGCACAACCAAATCGCGTTCGTAACTACCGAAACTCACGTCGCTTTCTTCCCGTTCCTCGGTCATTTTCACCTTTACCTCTTCGTAGCCAATGCCCGCCGCTGAAGTGGACATCGACGACCTCCGTGCGCATTCGCCGGACCTCAAGTACGCAGCCACAGTGCCGGCCAATAGCAGCAACAGTCGCAGTACGAGCAGTGCCGTGAGCTATAAAGCGTTTTCCGTGGGAGATGAAGAAGAGATTGACGACACGTACCAAGCACCAGCTTCAGCTCCTCATCGAGGCGACTCCTTCGACTATCGCCGCGTGCAACAGGCCAGCAGCTTTGACGTGCAAGAAATGATCAACATGCGGGAGAGCACGTTCCGCGACAGTTTAATGCCTGGGCCCTATGGGGAACCAGGTTCCAACCATGATTCAGGCTCCAATAGTGGTGGCCGACCGACGGAAATGGGCAATGCACTGATGCGCATGGACGATAATTATCGTCGTGCCATCAGTAACCAGAGATCGTCAATGTCAACACCTGATGGCTTGACGCCGTTGTTGCAGGCGGCTAGAGCGGGAGATATTGTGTTGGTCAATGCTCTGGTGATTCAAGCTGGTACGGACATCCTCCGACGTGACGCCATGTTCGGTCAGACTGCTCTGCACTTTGCCATTCGAGGTGGACACTTGAATGTAGTTCAGGCTCTGCTGATGCCACAATTAAGAGGTTCGATCGTCAATGTGGCAGATAACAGACGCAACACCGCGTTGCATTTGGCTGCAGCCAAGTCGCGTCGGATGACAAAAGTCTTGCTCGAGTGTGGAGCGGACGTCAACTTTTTGAACATGCGCAATCAAACGCCATTGGGAGTGCACATTTTGACCGTCACGAGAGATGACCCGACCATGACGGAGATTTTACTGCAGCATCGTGCAAATGCGAATGCACCAGTGGACAAGTCGACGATTTTACATGTTGCGTTGGACAAGTCATTGATTCAAATTGCGACGCGTCTTGTGCGTCATGGAGCGAGACTTGATCTCAAGGACGAGTCTGGCAAAACAGTTTTTGACAAGGTGGATAAAGCCCAACTCAAGATGCTCATGGTCAAAGTGGCCCATCCACCCGTATGGGTACCCGATAGTGAACGGTCAGAGTGCATGGAGTGCCAAAAGAAGTTTGGCAGTCTGGGCTCACGTCGACACCACTGCCGCATGTGCGGTCGTGTTTTGTGCTCTGCTTGCTCAGCGTGTCATGTGCGTGCTAAGAAGCTGCCATTCCCGGCACGTCGTCGTGGCAAGAAGAGCAAGGCCGAGAAGGGATCGGCCAACACTCGTGTGTGCAATATGTGCTACGAGATTTGCACGGAAGGTGATCTGCAGTCGTCTGACAACGCAGCTCGGGCACACAGCGAGACAGGATAACTTGGAGACAATAGCTCTCCCTCTCTGTTTTGCCTACGTTTTTGGTCTAAACGACCTCACTACCTTTTTCATACAGAAAGAGACGACTCGACTGCTGACAAGGTAACAGGATTTCGTTGGCCAGAAAAGTATAAGCGACCCGGAGCGACACTCCGGGAGAGTACACAGGTTGGCGATGTGTATTAAGAAGCTTTGTGTGTTAGAAGAAAGCAAAAGCGGGTTCCAGTAGAGTCTTCAGCTCAATATGATCTTGGATCTGTTCTATATGATCATGTTTCTGTTGATGCTCCTCAACTACGAACTGACTTCGGTCACATTGAGCAAGATTTCATGGTACTGTTCGGAGAAAATATGAATAAGGTGAATTCGACCAACCTCTTTACTACGAGATTTACCGTTTATCAATGTATTCAAAGGATGATCAATATAATTTTCGCTGAAGGTAGCTCAGATATTCGTTGCGATGGTCTATCGACGCTGATAAAACGAGTATCTGATGACATGCAAAGCTGGAAGTGGTTTGAGGAACTCGTCAGAGAGCCTATGGCAACATTTTTACGACGATTTGCTCGAGATCACCATGCATCTGTGTCTATCAAGAGGCATCCGAGTAAGTATGATGAGAGATGTTCAAGACCCAACTGGAGCCTCCAAGGCACTAACGAGACCCGACGTCATGGTTGTATGTAATGATATGGTCGTAACTTCACGCAGGCTGATGTGAATATTGCTCGCGTTAAGATTTTCACGT
>PCFV01000980.1:0-10090 GCA_002812785.1 Phytophthora litchii
CCCGTCACATATGCAACATTTTTTTATTCGGAGTACACTGTATCTCTCGCCGCGTGTGTCATTCACCAGGAATGACCCCTGCCGCGTTGTTGCCACTACCGGCATTTCCCAATATCCCTTCTCCGAACGAAGTCAAAAGATTGTGCTGGAAGTATTCACTCAATTGGTCGTTGTAAATGAGGTTTCTTTGGGACACATGCTGGTTCTTCGTGCTTTTCCTCAGCCAGCTGGCCGCACCGTACAACACATGCGAGTGGAACATTCGTCCTGGAGGGCGTACTAGTGTACCTGGCACGTATCGCTTTGTCCATCGTGGGTATTCAAAAGATTTGTCTGGGAAGATGACTGCGTACGAAGCTACATCGAATACATTTACGCTAACAGCGTAACCAGTCTGGGCCGGATACATTCGCAATCTCGAGACATCAGAGTCGCTGAGAAGAGCTATGCTTCCCGAATCGTGTGAATGAACTGGTACCGAATCAATAACCAAAAGTGGTCCGGTAGACAAAGTACAAACTGAACAATGACAAGTGTGCACATCGAATGTTTTTGAGTTGTCGTCTTTCAATTTCAATCATGTAAAACGCACTTCCTAATCTTCGTCACAGATTGGAAAAAGTTATCGACAGATTTTGTGTTTTCATCCAGCCCTCGAACAGTTCAGCTCCAACTTGGTAACGACGCCCTTCGTGTCATCTAGTTGCTTTGCATTCAAGCACTGAGATTTTCTCGGTTGAGTTTTCGTCGTTAAACCTGACCACCATATTGTGTGCTGTCCAATCATAAGCAACAATGGAGCGATTGAAATTCTTGGCGTCTCTCCTCATCATTGTCTCTCCTCATTACATACATTCATTTGAAGATAGTGCACCCGTAGCATAACTCCAGCTCCAATCCAACATCTCAATATATCAAATTCAAGCTCGTCCATGAAAATTATAATTGTTGTGAGTGCGGAAAGAGTTAGTTATTGGCAGCGATCATGATACCCTTGTTATTTGCAGTTTGGTAACAAAATATTTACAAAGGTAAGTTGTGGGTCCCACAGCTTGTAGACGTATATTCGCCTAATCTCTGGAGGAGCAACAAATTAAAAAAATCCCACTCACATGCTCGTTCACCTCGCAGAGCACGTTGTGAAATTTTGGTTTGCAGCATTCTCTCGATTTCTTTCATTTCACTGGTGAATTTCTCTGTCGTCAAGCTCAAGAATACGAATTCGCAATCCATCGGGAGGGGTTCTAGGATTTTGTAAATTGACTGGAGGAAGACCATGAATTCATCCATATCTTCGTGAAAATCGAAAGGTGCAAAAATGTCTGAATTATTCTACAGTTTGGTTCATATCTAGCATTTCCAGCAGCTCCTCAATGCTCATTGCGATATCTGATTTACCGTGCCAATTGAACACATTTTCAAGTCTGTAGTTGGGATACCAGAGAATACAGTTTATCAGAGAATTTGTTGTGTCACAAGTCTTTAATGAGTGCTTCGGAGTTGCTTAAATTGTGGTTCAACACAGGAGGGGATCGATGATATTTGCGCTAGTTCTTGAAGTTGAGCCGAGCTTCCACAAATTGTGAACGAAGTTACATAATCTCAAGAATTAGACACCTTTTCAGGAATATATCTCTATCAACTTCTAGTTCTGCAAAATCAAGCGCCAAATGCTTTAACGATGGCCCGACAACTGCTAATAAGCGCGGCAAGTCACTCAAAAAGCACACTCAATCCTCATCAAATCGAATCGCGAGTACGCACACAATAGTTTCCTTCATCATCAACATGCCAGTGAATTGAAGCGCCACTCTTCAACCTTGCTTTTCCTACCTCAACAACAACCACGCATTAAATCTCACGCCACGTCGTCGCTTTCTAGTGTTTGGTACAAAACTTTGATCTATTTTCATGAATGGGGAGTGCTGCTGCGAGCAAAATTTATCACGGCTCCAGCTTGACCGAGGTTGCACAACAATTAAATGCTGTCAAGCAAGCTAGTTCTTGTGGACCAACACTGATTTCCGACGCTTACGCGGACAAAAGAGCTAAACTACCCAAGTCGAATGGAACGTCTCTCCTTTTACGTTTGTCGTCTCAATCCGTCAATTACTCAAACTAATTGGAATTGCAGCAAAGCTGCTGATGGGTTGTATGACGGTGTTAGTTAGTTACAATGACTTTTCCAGTAAGCACAACGAGTGTGGAATACTTCAGTAATAACGTCAAATGACGGGGTAGTGCGGGATTCAATTCTGTTTAGTGTTTTCATCATGGCCTAAATCTCTATTGTCAATACTACGGCTGACACTTTACGCTGTCACGGTGAACATGTTCAAGGTGGATTCATAAGGCTTCAACTTGCCGAGTAACTTTGAGTATCCGCGGTGTACAAAGCGATATGTGCCAGCCACACTCGTGCGTCCACCAGCCCGGATGTTCCACTCGCATGTGTTCTTGCTCTCGAAAACGAGTTTGCGCTTCCAGTGGTAACGAAGGTCCCAATGAGCATCAGTCATGACGGTAGTGAACGTTCCATTCGGATTTCGCTTTTGGACATCGCAGAACGACGAAACTAATGTGAGTCCATTTCTTGGGTGTGCCCCAGCAAATACTGCTGACGCCACGCTGCCAATTGGATAGGAGCTGGAAGGCTGTGTGCGGACGTAGTTAAAACTACGAAACAGGGGCGCTGTATCCACCATTACACCAACGTCAAGTGTGGCAAGCGACTCGATGTTCATCTGCAACGGAGCGGGTCCCACGTCCAATGGCACCGACGCGTTGACAACCGATGCAGCTACTCTCTCTAGCTCCTGTTGTACGGCTGCCAGTTGGTTCGGCCCGAAAAGTGTTGATGCACCTTCATAGTTCTGGGTGAGGTATTCCTCTTTTGTGGTCATGTACCCAGCGTATCCGTTGCTGATGGAAACCAACTCGACTTCCACGACACCCGCTCCTGCCAGGGTTTTCTTCATAGAATCCCGGATGCGTCGACCGGACATGGTTGTGTTTCCAAATTGGTCACAGCTAGACCGAACTGCCCGATTTTGGCGATCTGCACTGGCAAGATAGTAGGCACCCAGGGCTTCGGCTCCATGAGACCTACCGCCAACATGGGCACTTTGTTTTTGTTTTGGCAGTCCTGGACCCACTGCGGAGTCTTTTTGATCATCGCACCCACCGTTTGAAAGAATTTGTTGGCCTTGAGATTACCCTCCTTGAACATGCTGTATCCACGACCATCTTCTGTGCCAGCACCAAAGTTTTGCCCCAGAATGGCTGGACATGCTCTACTGGCGTACGGGTCGATAGAAGTGGCGTTAACGTCTTTCAAAGTGACTTTAGAAAAGTCAACGTAAGAGAGATTGGCGACGATGGAACCCTCGATGAGCTCTGACTTTCCTTTGATGAGTGTTGAAAGTGTATCGTACTGCCGCTTGCCCATGATTTCTGCAGATTCAATCATGGTTTTACCCTCACCACTAAAAGTACCATCCCCGTTATCAACCAAATTCGGACTCACATCGCCGGCATTCGAAATGCCGATTCCCACAACTACGTTGTCGAGCTCATCCTCCAGCAAAAACTCGGCGTAACCCTTGTTATCTCCACTGATGAGGTGGTTTTTCTTCGTGAGACTTGTCGGGTGAACAGGATAGAAAGCTAGCACCCCACGAAGCTTCCCCGAGTCATTGAAAAGTGCAGTGCGCGCATGGTCGAGTTGATGTTGTTATTATAAAGAGCTCGTTCGGAGGACGGATTGGCAAGATAAGCCTTTGGCGAACGGTTGTTACCACCTTTGACAACTTCACCCTTATTCCAACGAATAGTGCCGCTCTCCATAGAATTATGAGCTGCGTCAATGGCACTTATGATGCCACTGACAACTTTCTCGAAATTATCATTGATGAACCCGAAGATGGATACATCATACAGGAAGTACCCAGCAGTGCCTCCAGGTCCGGCATGCGTGTGACTTGCATGAAGAATGATGTTCTGTTCGGTGTACAAACCATGGTATTTTGCAGCAAATTTTGCAAGAACTTCTTGATGCATGAGCTGCATCACTGCCATCAGGTCACAGTGTACGAACATAATTCTGTTGGTGGTTTTGGGATCTTCAATAAGGAAGGCACGGGCATACTGACGATTCAAAATTCCTGCAGTTGTCTCTGTTGAGTCGGCCATTCCCATCATGACGATTTTTGCCGCAGGACCAGTGATATCGATCTTGCCGATACCGATGTTGTACGCTGTCGAAAGCTGGGCCATTAAACCGACCAGGAAAGAGAGGGCGAAAATTCTACAGAATCTCATTTTTTCTACTCTCCGTCAGTGGACAAGGGAAATTTGAGAATGACAGTACTCAGAGAGTCTTGGCCCCAGAGATTCAAATGCATTGGCTCCATGATTGAGGTCGACTTGAGAGTGACAACTCGTGAAGTTTTTGAAGAAGATGCAGTTTGCAAATGTTTCTAAGGCAAGGACAGGAAGGACATACGGTTGGTACTGCGTTCTGGTCAATAACGACAAGTGTGTTGACTATTAGAACCAGGCAACCACAACTCCTGTCGATTTGCAAAGCAAGTAGCGCCATCAACGATGACAGGTACAAAGATGTTGTATGGCATAAAGACTGCTTGTCAGACCATCACTGTTGCCGGACACATAAGTTGAAGCGATGTCATGATGCACATACCAAGAAAAGACATTTCATTTTCTATATCCTACATTGATATTGACGTCACGTAACTATTCCCCATTACAAACCCGAGGCGGAGATTCTCGTGTTAGCAATAGGTTTCGTTTGATAGTCTTGACGTTGGTTGATACCATTAGATACCATTAGATACCAACTCATGTCATACACCACGACCACGTCTCAAAACATCAACTACATTCCGAGGCACGTTGACACCTAACCAGTCCTATCACCCCGTACGCAGACCAGAAACTCGGTTTCTGTCGACAAAGATTGTTCGTCTTGCCTCGCTGTTTGAGCGTGTCAGATACTTCAATTTGATATGGTTGGCAACATGCACCAAATGATTTGACAAACTCCTATCGAAGGACTGTCGTGGTAATGCTGAGGTTATAAGAATGAAGTTCAAACTTGCACATCATCAATCTACGTAAGTAAGCTTCATGATAAACATCTTGACGGCAACAACAAGCAACATTTAGTTTTGGCCGTCTGGGACACTGTAAGTCAACCCATTCATCGATCCATAACATGGATATCTATCATATAAATCTACAACTATCATGGCAATACCAACAGAGATCATGGAGACAAAAGACGAAGACTTCTCTAAACTACTGGTTGCACATCTAGTACGCTTGACACCCACTTCGGAAGTTTTGTATCTAGCATTACCTGAGCTGAACGCAAGGATATTGGTGAAGAATACAGAAGTAAACCCAGAAATATGTGTATTGTCGACTGGGATCATCACGTGACATCAATAATAGAGCATGCATTTGACTCGAGGTTTATCTTTTCAAGGCACAAAGTTGAACCCGATCTCGGCGCACTGAAACGCACAACTCTCAGACATCTCGTTGGAAAGGGAACTGCAAGCCCCACAGTATCTCTATAATAGTAGTTGATCCACTACATAGATCCATTTATCCATTATGAAATGCGTGTACCTTGATGGGAATACCTTTTCGGACAAATAAAGGGCCAGACGCAGTAGTAGGTGAATTCCAAACAAATGTCTTTGAAACTGGGACAACGTAAAGTGTGAGTCGTTTGTGAGGTTTCTTGAAATGAGTTTCCGGGTCAGCGAAGATAATTTTTCTTTCACTTAAGCAACGTCCCCAATCGACGAAGGTCTACACTGCACCAGTCTAAGCATGGGAAAAGCATTACTTACAAACAATTCTGTATCGCGCCGCACGATGTAGCGATGCGTGGTGTACCCGCACAGCCAGAAGGTGTCCAGCTCATTTGAACCATATGCTTGTCTGGCTTGAACATCAAACGTGAGTTGAGCCACGACCTTCAGGTTCACCATTGACTGCACAGTACCAACAAAGTCCTACAGTATTATTAACACCATGCAATCGTGTTGCAGAAGTACGTGAGTCTACCATTGACACTCGGTGAGTCACCCTTTGCCGCACTACAGGTATCTACACTGTACACTTGCTACTGGTTGCTGCTTGTGCACGTACTAGGCAGTGTTTACGACAAAATGTAAACAATCATCATCAGAACAGTACACCACAAGTGAATTGGCTTTGTGCATCATGCGGTGCTGAAAAGGACAGATACCAGTAAGCTTACTTCATGGAAGAGGTATCCTTCGCACTATAATACTGGTCAGGGCAGAGTGCCAGACATTTGGCAAATCGGATTCTGCTGCTTCCAATCTCCCAGCCACTCTTTCGATCACCCGTCCTATCTACAGTTCTTATCATCAATTCTGCGAGCATACCAAAGTCTGGAGTCTGGAGCATGGATTCATGCAAACCACTCTTCATTCATCGTCTTCAGTGACAAGACTGGCATGTGGAAACCCCAATTTATCTTGGCGTTGGCTTTGTTGTCATCGGTAGCTTGTGGTTCTTCCTCTTCTTCTTCTGCTGTCACCGATGCAACGTGTGACTCGGATTATGGAGAACTCAACGCGTCTGGCGAATGCGAATGTCGGGACGGATTCAGTGGCTTAGGCTGCCGTATGTGCACCGTGAGTGATGAAGACCAAGCTTCCGATGTGTGTACTACCGCTCTAGGCTCAGGTTACTCGTGTGTTACGGGGTTCACGTACGACTCGAGTTCATTAGGCAAAACCTACACTTGCACACTTTCAAGTGATCTGCAAGTGCTCTTCCCGGACGGTGCACTTGATGTGAGCTGCGAGCGTGATGAACAGGGTGACGCGAATTGCTTAGCTGCGGTGTACAAGTCCAAGGAGACCGTGAACAGTGAACATGTGATCGACTGCAACATGACTCAATGTTCGTTCGCCACAGGAAGCGCCAATGGAGAGTGTGATGAAATCACTTGTAAATGCGGCTCTGAGTGTTCATCTATGACCAAGACTCTCGTGGAGGGATCTCTTAGCGGCAAACCTGCCAAGATTCAAGTTTCGGATTCGACAAAGCTCTCGATCGTGATTGAAGGCTCACCACTTCCGCTTTCAGCTACATGCAAGGCTTCAGCATGTGAACGTACTGGAAGTGGTGAAGAAGACACTACTGAAAGTAGCGGAAGCAGTACAGTTAGTACTGCTAGCACTGGTGACGCTTCTAGTGACACAGATGGCAAGGTGCTGGCTGCTGTGGCCTGTGCCGCTCTCGCTGCACTGTTGTTGCTCGGCTGTTTCTCGTTCTGCTGTTGTTTGATGGGAAAACGCAGTGCTCAAAAGGAAGACTTGGAAACGGAGCTGCTGAAGGTGACTTCACACTCAGTGAAGACGCTGGAGTTCCGCAATGTGAGTTGTTTTGCGGGCAATGAGAAGGAATCCACAGAGTCGAAGTGCATTCTGAACAAGATTTCAGGAAGTGTCTCGCGTGGTCAAGTTCTTGGTCTGTTGGGACCCAGCGGTTCAGGCAAAACTACTTTGCTAAATGCCCTTGCGGCAGCCCAAAATGGCAGTACAAAGTTTTCTGGTGAGCTCTTGCTTGATGGTAGCAAGGTGACGAAGGGATACCGTCGTATTGCAGCGTACGTACAGCAAGATGACACTCTTTACTCGACTCTAACTGTGCGTGAGTGCATTGCGTACTCTGCTCAACTTCGCCTCCCGATGTCGATGACTGATGCCGCTAAGAGTGCTATGGTGAGCCGTGTTATCGCCGAACTTAACCTTAGTCACGTTGCGAATTCACGTATTGGTTCAGTAGGCGGAAGCACCTCTGAGCGAGGCATTTCTGGTGGTGAGAGACGGCGTGTGAGCATCGGTATGGAGCTTGTTACTTCACCGCAGATTCTCATCTTGGACGAACCTACGTCTGGACTTGACAGCTCATCGGCTCATTCAGTTGTCAAGCTCATCAAGGAGTTAGCAAGTCACGATCGTATCGTGGTGCTTAGTATTCACCAGCCGAGCTCACGGTCCTTCCTGCTTCTTGACAAGATCATGCTACTCGGAAAGGGTCAGCTACTCTACAACGGAGCACCTGCTGACTCGAAACAGTACTTCCACGAGCTTGGTTTCAAGTGTCCTGAGAGCGACAATGTGGCGGACTTTATTCTCGATATCGCGAGTGATGCTGACAACCTGCCGATGATTCAATCGCACCAGAACAGTCGAGATCTCGAAAAGGCTGCAGTTGTTGTGCCGACTCAGCCAGAGAACTTTTCTCCCAAGACTCCGCTCGGCAGTCCTACGTATGAAACGGGCTCGTCTTCATTCATGGTAGGGGATGCGGAACCGAGAAGCTTGGGTGCTGCAATTCAATCGACGATCATCGAAATTCGTGTGCTCTTTGCTCGCACAGCCCAGAATATTCTTCGCCATCGCTCGTTGTTGGTTCAACACGTTGTGTTGAGCTTGGTGTTGGCCCTGTTTGGTGGATTGATCTTCAACAACGTCTCCGACAACCTAGCTGGATTCCAAAATCGCATGGGTGCTTTCTACTTCATCCTCACGTTTTTCGGTTTTGCGAGCATGAGTTCCATGGATCTGTTCATCGGAGAGCGTCCGATTTTCCTTCGTGAGACTGGCGCCATGTACTACGGGGCATTTAGTTACTTCCTTGCCAAGACGACATTGGACTCGTTGTTGCTTCGAGTCCTTCCGGCGTCTCTGTTTGCATCCATTTTCTACTGGATCATGGGACTTCAAGCATCAGCAGACCGCTTCCTGCTCTTTTTGCTCACACTTGTACTGTTCAATGTGGCTGCAGGCTCGATCTGTCTGCTTGTTGGAGTACTTTCGAAACGTGTTGGATCAGCCAATCTCGCTGCTACCACTGTGTTGTTGATCATGTTGTTGTTCGGTGGCTTCCTGCTAAACTCGGAGACGATGCCGGGGTCCGTGAGCTGGTTGAAACACTTGTCGATTTTTGGCTACGCGTTCGAGATTCTTATGACGAACGAGCTCGAAGGAATTGTTCTTTCGTTCAACGCTCCGGGATACCCCGCCGTTCCTGTGTACGGCGAAGTTTATCTCAAGACGTTGGGCATGGACTACTCCGACCGCTACTACGACGTGGCTGCACTTGCACTCATTGCAATTGTTCTGCAGTTTGTCGCCTTTTTGTTCTTGTCACTGCAAACATCTTCGCACCATACAATGACTGAATATGGTAAGAGTGTTGCTACTCGCAAGGAGGAAGGGTATGAAGCCTGCAGCCCGGGTCAAGTTCAAAAGTAGATCCTTTATCATGCTTGTTAGCACTACCAAAGCTACAAAGGCTAGTTTTCGGACTTGTGAATGAAGCGAAATATGAAGAACATTTGAATACAACCACCCGTCATATCTGTGGTGCAATTCTACCTAAACTACTACTGTACTGCAAAATACGTCAACTTGAAAGCGAATAAGTCGAATTATATATCATATTTGCATGACTCAAACACAAAATAATCATGAATGTGCTACAGCTTACAATAACTAGCGACTTGCTTATATCTTCCCCATGCATTTATCATGTCGTTTATAGGGGTATTATCATTGGGGGATTGTGTTTTCCACACGAAATTTACACTACCGATTTACCGGTTCGTATTGGTTATCTCTCCACTTCCAGTTCGCACTTCATTTCGAAACAAGAAAAACCAGAAGCAAATAGCAAGAGAGACCAGTCTCTCCCGGTTATCTCTCCACTTCCAGTTCGCACCTCATTTCGAAACAAGAAAAACCAGGAGCAAATAGCAAGAGAGACCAGTCTCTCTTCGTCCCCTATCGGATTGAGCTGGTGGTTATTACATAAGTTCCACTAATAATACTTTTAGATGACCTCAAAGATTGTATAAAAGCAGTATAAAGAGGAAGTTGCACATACAGTTGATTAAACAGGTCTATTATGGGTTGGGGCGACTGCTACTCAGTCTTACCCCACGAATACTATTGCAAACATATTTTTGTTTTCATTCCTGATCCATATCCATACCGTAAAAATTCCAACCAAG
>PCFV01000981.1:0-10084 GCA_002812785.1 Phytophthora litchii
TGGATTCAGCATATACGTGCATTTACTATTTGCAGCGTGGGGCATAGTGGTGTTAGGTCTACATATCCAAGCTTCATTGCAGCCCGAACTATCTCAATGTACATTGCATGGGCGGTGTCAGAACCAGCTTGTTATTTGGCAGTTCTTGATTGCTATCAACTAGGTATATCCGGTAAGAAAAGTGAAGTGGAGGAGAAGTGGAATGAATTTGATGATCATGCGCCACTGCACTGCACTTGAAATCCCCGATATGATCAACGAGTTTCGCCAAACGAGCGAAATTAAGGTCTATAACTCCACTATCCATGACTGGGGAGCTCCAGCAGCCATCACAAACACAAATCATCCCGACATGGGCATGCTGTTCTTAATTCGTGTGCATATGACGGATGGCCTCCTACCCAAAGGTCTTTATGACGCTGATTTCCCAAACAAATTGTACGACATCGAGATTTGTTATTCAAACTTGCGCGAGCTACCTGAGGAATTGGACTCGATTTGGATTGGAAATTTGATATACATTGAGTACAGCCAACTGACCAGTGTTCCCTTATCTATACTAAACTTGAATCCGAATTATCTCGCATTGGACTGGCAACCCCATGTCCGAGCTTCCATCAGAGATTTTCGAGATCCCCAGCATGCTGCAGCTGGGCATAGGTAACACGCTGATCACCGAACTTCCTCGTAACGTGACAAATCTATCGCCGCTGCTATCATATATTGTCATTACTGATACCAATGTGTCATACTTCTGGAGCCGTTCGTGGATGAAGAAAGCTACCTGCTCATGGGTGGGTCGACCTACTGCGCTGAATTGGAGAAGATAAATAGTAGTGCAGTCGATGACTTCGGCGTTTTGACATCACCCGAGTACTCGAAGTTGCTGACAGATCCGTCGGGGAAAAATCGCACTGTAATCTTGGATAGGATCAACTGCGATATGTACTTCGCAACATACACATTTTACCCCATCGACTTTGAGGACGAAAACAGTGCACTTGAATGATGATGAACCATGACCCAACGTTAATGAACCGGAATGGGTACTTCATCACCTTTATGCGGTACATGTAATTCGTAAAGACAGAATGCACGAACTTAAATGCCATTCTTGAAACAATAATGCTGATTTTACTTGTTTTTTACTTAGTCCCGAGTCTACTGTACGAGGTGAGATGTACAGGAGGTGAGTATCTGTGCAGAATGAACAAATGACGTACTGCTTGCTACTCACACCTCAGATGGTTCCAGATACAGCACCCGAGAGCGTAGTTGCGGCGCTTTGCAGTGACTTGAGCCAACACGTGCCACCATTGTAGTTCGTCCAAGTGAAAACCTTACACCCGCTTTTGGCTCGACAGATACTACAACAACCAGAAGCGGTCGCGCTGGGCGAGTTGGAGAGATCATTTCCGCTGTAGTCAACGTTGTTAACTAATGTGCACGTGGATGAAGACGAACTGAGCTGGGCAGATCTCGCACCAGCAGTGGTTGTAGTAGCACCCTTTGCACTCTTCAGCCAGCAAGTACCCGTGTTATAGTTCGTCCACGTATAAGCATTGCAGCCGCTTCTAGCCTTGCAAATTGCACAGCAGCCTTCTGCGGTGCCACTAGGTGAGTTAGCAATGTCATTTCCGGTGTAATCAACGTTCTCTTGGATCGCAGTACAAGTTGAGGCAGACCCATCGTTCAGCGTGGCGGACACGACACCATTTGTGACTTGAGTATTTCCTTTTCCACTCTTGAGCCAGCAAGTACCGCCGTTGTAGTTGCTCCATGTATACGCCTTACATCCACTCGTGGCGGCGCAGATAGAGCAACATCCACTGGCTGCACTCGTTTTGCTTGTCAGATCGTTGCCGATATAATCAACATTATTTTCTGTTGCAGAGCACGTTCCACTGGATCCCGTGTTGGCAGCAATGTATGTCTTGGCCTGGTCAGCAGCCTCACGACCAATATACATGACGAAGCCATAAGGGTTGACCGTGCCGTCACGCATGGCACTAGCATCAGCGATAAACACGTTGTTCATACCAATGACGCGCAGTTTCTCATCGGCACAGCGCTTGGTGTCGCCGGAGTTGCTTGATGCGTAGCAACTACCACCAAAGTGGTGAGTGATCAAACCTCGATTTGCTGCTACCCAGTTCGCCACAGATGTAGCATCGGATCCTGCTGAGAGGAACGTAGCGCCTTGGGCTATCATTGCATTGACAGTGCGTTGAGCATATGACTGCAATGCAGCAAGATCGCGGCTAGTACCGTAGTAAGGAGTACCTTCATTGAACGCCTTCCAGTTCCCATTCCCGTCGAAGCCCGAGGCTGCTCTTGCTTCGGGATTGTTGATGTAAAGTGCAAGTGTGAATGCATTGTTCCGACTGTAGAACTCGCCAAAACCGGCAGTGAGTGCAGTGGACTGGAACTCATACGTTCGGCCTTGAACATCGTAGTTCTCGTAGCTAATGAGGGTCGGACCGGAGCTCGACCAGGGCCCCGTAAAGCCTTGGTTCATGTACTGGTTAATGGCCCAACTCGGTTTGTTCTTGTACTGAAACGAGCTCATCTGCGGGTGTGAGAATGAAGCAAACACTACGTTCGTATCGAAGAGATTGCGTCCCACATTGGCATTTGTGACCCAACCTGAAGCTTGAGAGACACCAGGGAATCCATTGCGTCCATTGAGCAAGTTCAGTTGAGCGCTGGGACCAATGCCGCTTTGAAGCAACACCTTGGAAGTACTTAAAGCACCCGCAGCCATAAGGATAGCTCCTCGAGAAGTTAGAAACACTTGTGTTCCGCCGTTGTAGACGACTCCAGTCGCCTTCCCACCAGCAGCTCGTAGAATATAATCCACCTTGGCCCCAGTGAGAAGCTTCACGTTGCTTCGACTGCTCATTTGACTCCAGAAAGCATTGGCTGGTGTATCCCGTTTGCCATTTTTAATGGTGAATGGAGCATGGCCAAACGTTTTGCTCTTGCTGTTCCGAGCTGCAGCATCGTTGATCGTGCGTTCAACGTATCCCGTGGCTAGTAGAGCTTTTGACACAATGGAATAACCCTCTTGAGTGTACCAGGTTCCATCCGTCGATGGTTTGTCGGTATGGCCATGTATTTTTTCATTCTCGTCCATCTTAGCGACCATTTGAGCTGCTGAAAATGGCCACTGCGTATTGGTTACGTACGAATCCGGAGGGCGGAAATACAGTGCAGCGTTGATTGACGAACATCCTCCGACAAGTTTGCCGAGCCACATGTAGGTGTCAGTGATCCAGTCGACACGATATTGCTCATTTGCGGTATTGTAGATGGTGGGGTCGTATTCACCAGGAATGTCAAATTTCGTGAGACCTCGACCTTGAGCGTAGTCGGGGGAGTCCGTTCCTCCAGTTGCAGCCAGTGACTTGGGACCCGCTTCCAAGATCAACACAGAGACAGTCGAATCACGTGACAAATACTCGGCAGCAACGAGACTACCAGGTCCACTACCTACGAAGATGGCATCATAGGATTGAGCATTGACGATAGAGGTAGTAGTAGTAGTAAGTACCAAAAGTGCACCGGCCCAACGATTGAAGCTTGGTAGGCGCATGGCGCGGAGAGGGAGGATTTGGAAGTGAAAACCCACGGATCGGGAAGTCGTCGGTAGAGGCGAATGCCACATTGCAAGCAGTTGCAGATCCAACCCATATGAAATCTAGATAATGAGCACGAACAGAAAAACCGTGTGCGTTTCTGAACTCTATGCATCCAGATTGTAGAGTTGAAGACAGCTGAATCCTCTTGATCCGCTCGTACTGGTGCATGTACTTGGCTACTAAAGCCGTTTCTGGCGATTGATTTTTGAGAAAGTAGGTGAACGTTTGTCATAGTTCAATATCGATGTCCGTTGAGAACGCCGGGACATCTTCGTTATGGACTAGCGATCTAAGTCGTATGCTGATGTGGTTCGTGAGATTATGGTTCTTCTCCTTTCGGCAATGAATACCCACTAACGGCTAATATTGTCCGCACCAGCATCGCCATCATGTATTACAGGATTGAATTCATCGTTTCATGGATAGATCACTAACGCTGGAAGCTCGCAGGAGTGTAACCAATTCTCAGATATCGTACGTTTCAGTTGACGTTTTGCCTTTTCTGACGTGTTACCAGTCAGAGACCCTGCACTTTATCCAAGGCGTTAAACTGTTCACGGCTGATGGTTTTCAGTGAAAGTCATCAGCCTTGAACATTTTTCAGCACTTCGAACTTACTTTTGAGTGATCCTGGCACTCGTCCAGGATTCTTCTTTGAAATTTGTATGGGTGGCGTGAGGAGTCTTGATAAAGTACATGAGAGTGTCTGATTAATCATGGGTCGCATCATACGACTCACGTGAAATTAATATCGAAGAGAAATTGGCGAGTACAATACTATCCTCAGCTTCACTTTATCGTATCTTCAAGTCGTGTATCAGTTCTTCCATCGTCAGTACAATCCCGACCACGTTGCAGCGCTACCCGAGTCGATTTCAACTGCGAATCTGAAAGTGGCGAAGCAGGTCAGGATTGCGTCTCGCACGCGACTTTATCACAAAAACATTATGGCTTAAATAATTTAGAGATGTATGTTGATTGAGATGAACCCACAAGATGCTAACCATATAACGAAGCGGACAACGGGTCGGTTGTAGAATTACCTCCCAAGCTGAACAGAATACCTTGAGCATGCCAGAAAAACATCGACGATATTTCCCTGTGATTATAGAATTCCTCTTCGTTTTTTCTGTCCCGACGCGCTCTGTTGCACAAGTGCTGTTACTATTGATGAAGCCCTATCAATATAATTGCACGAGATTAGCGTCAACAGAGCCATATACTATTGTGCATTACGTACTGAAGTAACGAGTCGGGTATTCTTCCTGGATTTGCTCTAGTGAAACCTTTCACTTGACGCTCAAATCGCAACAATGGCACACGTAGTTTTGGCGGAGATGTTGCTTGCTGGGCCAAATGTATCCAATCTGCTAAAATATTTCCAATTGTAGTGAATCGAGCCCAGTCTTCTTCCGTCCGTAGTGGTGCACTCGAAGACTTGAGCGACATGAAATACGTGCGGTAAAGACTGGCTAGCTTCCCAACAGGACCCTCAACAATCTCAGGCTCTAATACACCTGTTTTGGATATCAGTTCTTCCATTTTGCTGAGTAAGTCCGGATGTGAAGACTGCTCAGTCCCAGAGATAGCTGCTTGGGTGTAAGCTAACCTCGGATCTGCTAGGCACTTTGGCAATTCTGGTTTCTTCTTAACAAATGCCAATATTTGTCCGATATATTTTGTTGTCGAAGCGATCCACTTTTTACTCATTTTCCTTTTTTCCTGATTCCGTTGAATAATACGAGGCAATAACACTGTAGCGTCCCGGAAACTCATGGCAGTTTCCACACTGGGGATTTCACCAGTCTTTAACAAATTTATCATGTCACGCATCGACTTGGTAGTGCATCCAGCCAAGTAGGTAATACTCTTCTGCACCTCCTTCACTTCCGAATGTTCATTCAAAACACGACACATTCGTGCAGCCACAGTATAATTTTCGACATTTTGTCGAAGTCTGTTCTCAAGATGAAATCCATCTCCATTATCCAACATGGTTTCTTGTCGCTTGGTCACTTGTTCGTCTTTTTCTTCGTCCTCTCGATGACGTTTCATTCCAACATATTCATATCCATGTTCTTTTTCTTCTTGTCCATTTTCTTCTTCATTTTCTGTCTCTGTCTCCGATTCGTAATCTACTAAATCTTCTGACTCTAATTTGATGCGGAAATCTTCAATTTCCATTGGTGTAGCACGATACGCAGTTGTTCTCTTCTCCAAAGCTTTGGACACAATGAGGCGAGTAGCAGCGCGGATGTCGTCCAGCATCTGCTCGATATTGATGAGCACGGGCGTCATGGCAACAGAGGAAGAAGAGCATGTGCTTGACGACTGCGAGCGGAGCGTGGCGTCCGCTAAGACGCTTGAGAGCTCCAGTTGAACATCCAGTAGGAAGTCCATTTTGATGTACAGCGCCAGATTACATGGAAATGTATCTCACGTTGTCGCAGCCTTCCATTGGTCAAAAACATCGAGGTAGGTTTTTAATTGGTGTTCTGGTTAAGTATCACGGACTTTAGCGAAGAACCTTTGATTACTAGATTGGTTTAAATAGATCACGTTTTCGCACTTTACACGAAAAATATACGCGAAGATACTTAAACGGGAGGAACTAATCAGTTGTGCTCACAGGATCATCATATGAGGCTCATATGATTATTATCTGATATAACGACTTTTGGTAACCTCGTTTTTGACGTAACTTTCACTTGTTTTGGTGTGAATGAAATGTTTGTGGCTGTGAGGGTAGATAAAATCTCTATCGCGTTATAGTTGCAACCAACCCAATCGAAAAAAACTCGACTGACCGGCCTCCAAACAAGCTGAAACTAAATTTGCCATGCACGTCATGAGATCCTGACACAGTCGCAAGACTTGCAAGACTTGCAAGTTTTCTCCGAGTAATCATCGTAATGTATTAGTAGAGCGTAGATAAGTACTGATGAACAGCAATCCAGTACGAGGTCAATCGCGTAAAAACATTTAGGGAATGCTTGGTAAAATAACTCACCCAGCAAGCTTGGATCGTTTGAAATGCTGTCGCAATAAGCTCTCGGTAAAGTAAAAGTACGTGAAAGTACTTACCACTGACCCTTAACTTTTACGCACGGTAAAAGTTAACATTCCATACCATAATGAACTTCCGATCACCGAGAGCGTACACAGCTTTTTACGGAAGCCATCAAAGCATGAGCTGCGGCGATTATCCTGTAGTTTTCCTGTGGCAGGTCAATATGATAAAAGACCAGGCACCAGCACAGCGTTGTTCGTCCAGCCCCCACTAGAGCACCGCGTGCATTGCACTGTAGAGATAGAATAACACATTACCAAGCTGTAAACAGCCACAGGACATGATCACAATGACGATGTTCGTTTGGTCCTTTTTCACAACCGCTAGCTCTCAAAAACGCAAAAAATAGTGAGGAAAAGAAACCATCGTGATCAAAATGAGAATATGACCATATATATAGGGTTATTGTAGCAGCGAGAACTACATAAATGCCCATAGTTGTTAGCGCAAAGGAGCTGGAATGCAATCACATACCGAGGCTATATTGAACCTGATGTGAAATCAGATATTAGGAGGACCACAACATGACTAGCAAAAAAGGTATACGGTTATGGTGCTGATATTTTTTGTTATTAAAATTATTCGGTGGTATTTAGGAAGAACACAGGGACTTGATTCGGATATACATCATTATCGACACGACATCTTATGATTTGAGGCTATACAATTCATCCCATTCACCAATTGGAAATTCTGTAGCATATAATGGTAAGGAGCAGTCCACTGCTCTACGCAGCTGGTCCCAATTCTGTTCGGACGAATTCATAAGAAGTGATGAGTAGTCATATTGAAATGGGGCACTGAAGTTGCGCGAGGCACCACTAATAATGTTTTCAAGGTCATTACAATAGGTAGAGCCACCAGCCAAAATCATCGGTGATACATCTAGCATTGCTTCGACAAGCGGGTCCATCCACGACCAAAAATACGAGACAGTGGTTTCTCTAACGTCGATAAATGGCGAATTCATACTCGGATAAAGAATTGTTCGTGGTAGCTCGGTGATATCCGTACGCGCCAGAACGAGATAAAGCATACCATAGATCTCGAAAAGCTCAGCTGGAACCTCAGTGATTGGATTTCCGTCAAGCACTAGATAGAAAGGCTGTATCCTAATGAGAGCACTCGAAATTGACGTCAATTTGCTGTTTTCAACATAAACACTTGAGCCGATATGCCACTTGGAGTCTATGTCGTCTGGTATATTCTGCAAATTCGTTTCATAAAAGTATAGTTCAAAAAGGCTTCCAGGAAAATCAAGCGACTGAAAGCCAGGGGGTAGGACACCATCAGTCATAATCGTACGTGCAACTGATAGCACCGTCATCTTGGGGTGATGGGTGTTTGTTATGGCAACATCTTCACTCCATTTTACAATGGTTGAGTTGTAGATTCTAATTTCCTGCAGCTGTATAAGGTCTTGAAAGCTGTTAGGCATCGTAAACTCAGGGCAGTGCAATACCCGAAGTTTGACAACGGTTCTCCTGTCAAACTTTTCCCATTCAGATTGTACTTCCGCTCTGCTTCCAGTAACGTTCAGGTCATGACAGTTGAAATCTAACACAAAGCAAGATGGTAATGCGCCGGCCATTGGATGTACTTTCGGTATGCATTCCAACAATGGTGGTATCACTATTGCTTGTATATGTAACGCCAACACAACAAACCCCCACATAGCAAAAATGCCATGAACTACGTGACAACGATTTGGCTGGCCATGGGTGAGTTGCCTTTTGTTGAAAAATTTGCGGCTTGGAAAGCGAATGCAGTCTTCGCCATCCTTAGGTTTCGCTAAGATAGAGGGTGATGGTACTAATGTATCAACATGATATGATCCTAGTGGGTCAACCTCTAAGATATTTCTCCCACAGTGGGCTTGAGTGTCGGGTAATACTCGTCTCAAGCGTTCAGGCTTGAGATATAATAATTCTTTCATGTTTGTTGTAGCCATGATAAGTCCAAGGGAGAAGATGACACGCGTTGCCATGTCGGACCATGATACTACCAGGATCATTTGTGCTTCATTGAGCATCTGAGCAACAAAGTTATCGTCGGCGAGAGCATCAAAACTGAAGCCAGCTAGCTCAAAGTTGTATTCATCTGCATATCTCGCCACAATCATTGCAGACACACCGACGGTTGCCATCATGTCCAGCGCACAGTCACTCACAACTAATGCAAACCGACGTTCAGGTTCGCTACGTGAGAACCATCGCGAGTAAATAAATACGGATGACCAGCAATTAACCACAAGTAATCCAATATAGAAGTGATTAAGTTGTGGATGGGGGAGATATTTGCTCATACGAATTGCTTGTACAGTTTGCAGTGCTGTCTCGAGAAATTCTCTGCAGATGAGAATAGTGTGAAAATGCTTGCCATTGACTCCAAAAAATCCATGTCGATGGGCAACTTTCATGTATACCCTTGTAAAGCTTCGAGTTACAATGCTCCCTCTTTGGTCCTTATCGCTAAAGTTTGACTGTTGCTTGTTCATCATGGCGATTTGCTTGCGTGAATATGATACGAATTTTATCCAAATCAAGCTACCAAGCATTTGTAGAACGCACGCGCCGTGTACACAAGCCAAACCAATGTATATGTAAGCGATAGTTTGAAAGTTTTCGCGAGGCATCCCGATTCCATAGGCTTCCAGCGAATAGCTCAAGAACGATGCATCGAAGTCCCAATAAAACTTTGCAAAGGCCGAGTTGTAAGCGCATGTCAGCAGATGAACACTGAAAATGACAAGCCACCAGAAGATGAAGAGGTGACGCGAAAGGTACACATACTCTGTTGACGGTGGTAGGACGACCATCGCAGGACCCGCCATATAATCGTACTTGAACTCCAAAACGAGTTTTTCACTATTTTGGGGCTCACTAACTACAATCTTCCTCCGTTAAACCTCGATAAAATGGCAAAATGTCAATACGTTTGACGCCTAAGATAGAGCTACTAAGAGCAATGACGTTGGAAGCAAAATTGACACAGTTGCTCTTTTTTACCTGGGGAATTATTATCGTAATTCTTCACGTATATGCTGAATCCAAGCATCGAACGTTAGTCTCCTCCAGAATATTAGGTCGGTATGCAACGCAAGCCTGTTGTATTGTGTGTGCCTACCAAATATTCATGAACCACCCGCATGG
Organism: Phytophthora litchii; assembly: GCA_002812785.1. Lineage (NCBI taxonomy): Eukaryota > Oomycota > Peronosporomycetes > Peronosporales > Peronosporaceae > Phytophthora > Phytophthora litchii. The sequence goes on from PCFV01000981.1 coordinate 9,864, forward strand.
ACCTCATTACGCAATTCGCCATGCGAAAGAGAAAACGACTTCTGCTAGACAAGCTACCCTTAATGGACGAGATGGCCCCAAACAACGGAAAGAAACCCCGAGTCAAAAGACCAGACCGAGCGCAGCGTATTGTCGACAACAAGACTACGGACTACGTCGCGGTGAAGACAACCTTAAACACTTTGTGCAAGCGGGGAGGAAGGTTGTTGCCAGGAAGAGCG
>PCFV01000982.1:0-10076 GCA_002812785.1 Phytophthora litchii
ATACTAACTCTGAAGCGGATAAACTTGATCAAGAGAACAAATCTAAACAGTTTGTCGTGCAAGGCCTGCAGCTGCTGTTCCACTGCGAATATCTCGCGCTAGTGGAGTATATTGAATGCATTGTCCCGCTCATATTCGTCACATACAAGTCGGTACTCGAGCAGCTCCCGAACATTATATACTTTCCGGGAGGCGCCGGCAACTGGACAACTCACACTGCATTGAATGTTTTGTTAACTGCAGCTCTGGAGATTGCCTCATTTGTTCTACTCCATCTCTTCTTACAACGCAAGTTCTCGTTCTCTCCGTTTCACCAACTCGCGTTCGTACTTGAGACGCACATGATCGCTGTGCAAAGCAAACTCTTCCTTACGATCCTTGTTCTGTTGCAATATACCTCGGTGAGTATCTCTTTTTCATGATATTCCTTTGAACCTCGATTGATACCTTTATCTGTTCAGGTGCAGACTTCACATTTCGTTTCGAGTGGCTCCACTGAATATTTGTGTCTATGATGATTACATCTCGGTTGGCACTTGAAAGCGATATCCAAAATGCAGTGCAGTGGCAGTAAATCGGTCAAGGATGTCGGGTGAGCGTTCACGTACTACGTGACACGTAGGTATGAGAGTTAGTATATTCATTGTTGGAAACAGATCGTGTAGTAGTGGAAAGAAGACTTTGCATATCCAAATTGTTGATCAATCTTACGTAAGATGGTAATGGCGATCGTAGCGATAGTAGACGGCGTAAAGGAGGCTGTTACAACGATTCGAAGCTGCTCAAAATGTTAAAAAGAAACTCCCTTGACAGTAAATCAAACCATATACGATTCGAAGCTGCTCAAAATGCTAAAAAGTAACTCCCTTGACAGTAAATCAAACCATATCATTGTTCTCCTGATAACGTAACCTTCGAATACGAGAAAAGCTATCGCAGAAGTGTAGAAAGCCTCCACTTAATTAATAAGAAATGTTAAAAGCAGATGACAGTAGTAAATCGATCCAAAATGTTTGCTGAAACTCTATACATTCGGAAATGGGAGGGTACTTTTAGTACGAGTAACTTGTTCATTGAGGAGAGAGAGTACAAACTCACTAATCATATTGGCTGTTGGGGATTGATCTATTGAGCTTCGTAGTGACCTATTGTTTGACAGGTCCATGCCCTAACAATGCATTGCTGCATCGTGTTCTCGTTAAAAACGATATCAAAGTTTGATTAAACGCAATATCTGTATTGGATGTTGCTCCGCCAGCCCCACAGGAGATGTTCTGTGACACTAAGTTAATGGACACCACTGATGTCCATTAACAATAAAATGACTAGAATGAGGTGGTGCAACACCATCCCATTCTGCTTTGCAAGATGAACCTTTCAGCTTTGCCTTGACCAACGTGATAAATAACGATGGGCTCCTGCGCCTGCAGCTTGCAGCCGCCTGCAAACAAATGGGCTGTGCTGATTACATTGTATTAAAATAATAATGATTCATTATTAATAATAAGTCATCAGGTATAGAGATCCGCAGATAAATGTACAACAACTCGAACGCGTGGCGGGCCAAAACCTGCTCGAAAAATCACACCAAATCATCTGAGACCGAGCACAGCGAAGTCAAAAGATCGGTTTTAATTCCGCGCTGCGTGACACGTAGAGCATTTTCAGCAGAGAAGACCATAGACCATGTCAACAGAAAGCGCATGCCATACAGGTAGTCCTTTGCCACCAATCAAACGAAGACCACAAGTCTTTCAAGTATGAGACCTCGCTGTTGAAACGCCTTCTTAGTGTTCTTTACAGTACTTTTAATTGCAACCTTGATAATACATCACGACAATCCGCGTGAATGCTAAAGTATTGTTCTCATGCAACTCGTCGTGCCAAGCTCTATGTATCCTCAGCAAGACAGACAACAACTTTGGGACATGTGACATGCGCGGCAACCCCTGTTAAACTCCTTGAAAACTGTCGATCCTCATACCGAGGATATAAGATATTGCATCATTATTTCGAGCCAACTTCTATCGAGACATCTGTCCCTACCATTTAACTTTCACAGACGGGGTAGGTCCATAAATCAAGGGTTGTTGGTTAGCGTAGGTTCTTTTTCCACGTACGTGGTCTCGATCTCCATTTAGCGATTTCGCTCCCCGACGGCACTCGATCATGATGAACGGCAACATCCTCGAGCCCACCAACTCGTTGGTGGGTCCCATGCTCACAGATCTGTACCAGATCACCATGTACGTCGCTCTACCTTGTATCTCTCCATTCTACCTCTAACTCTCCATTCTCCCAGGGTCTACGCGTACTGGAAGGTAGGGCGTCACAACGATCACGCCGTCTTCGATCTGTTCTTCCGCAAGAATCCATTCCATGGAGAGTACACAGTGTTTGCCGGTCTAGAGGAGGCTCTGGCCATGGTCAACACGTTCAAGTTTACAGCCAGTGACATTGCGTACCTCCGAGAAGTGCTCCCCCATGCTGAAGATGGCTTTTTCGAGTGGCTTTCTACTCTCGACTGCTCCAGTGTCAAGGTGTACGCTGTGAAGGAGGGATCTATTGTGTTCCCACGCATCCCATTGGTCCGGATTGAAGGTAGTTTGGGTGTGGGTCAATTACTGGAAACGCCGTTGCTCAATCTGCTCAACTTCGCGAGTCTTGTGACCACCAACGCCACGAGATTCAAGAAAGCGGCAGGAGCTGACAAGAAGCTGCTGGAGTTTGGGCTACGACGTGCACAGGGGCCCGATGGAGGACTCAGTGCTTCGAGATACTCGTACATGGCTGGCTTTTCAGGCACGAGTAATGTACTTGCTGGAAAACTACACAAGATCCCGATTATGGGCACACACGCACATGCATTTGTGCAGGCACACACGACGCTGGATGATGTGAAGGTTACCACGCTGGATGGCAAGAATTTTCTTGATGTCGTGCTCAAGTACCGCAACGAACTTGGTCACACACAAACGAACGACGTAAGATATAAGATTTGCATGCAGATGAAGATTTTGTGGGGTCTGACGCTGATTTGTGTTTTAGGGTGAACTTGCGGCTTTTATTGCCTATGCGATCGCATTCCCTGACGCGTTCTTGGCGCTGGTTGACACTTACGACACGCTTTCGGTACGTATCAGCCCTTACTTATTTACGCAGTATGAGGGTGCGCTATGCTTACAATTTTCTTTTGCTGTTGCAGTCTGGTGTGCCGAACTTCGTCTGCGTTGCACTGGCGTTGCATGAGTTGGGTCACCGCCCCGTCGGCATCCGTCTCGACAGTGGCGATCTGTCCTACCTCTCGAAGCGCTGCCGTGAGGCGTTCATTGCTGCTGGCGAGTGCTACGGCCTCGATTACTTCAGAGACTTAAATATCACTGCCAGTAACGATATCAATGAGCCGGTGCTCAATTCCCTGAACGAGCAGCGCCACGAGATCAACTCTTACGGTATTGGCACCCACTTGGTGACTTGTCAAGCTCAACCCGCTCTTGGTATGGTGTACAAGCTTGTGGAGATCAACGGCGAGCCGCGCATCAAGCTTTCACAGGACGTGAGCAAGGTCACAATCCCCGGTCGCAAGGAAGCTTTCCGCCTGATTGGCGCGAATGGCAAGCCGCTGCTCGACCTGATGACCGGATGTAACGAGAAAGCGCCCGAAATTGGCAAGAAGATGTTGTGCCGGAATGCGTTCGACGAGCTGCGTCGTGCGTATGTGACGCCGTCTCAAGTCATCCCGCTGCACCACCTATACTGGGATGGTCCCAATGGTGGCCTCGTCGGCGAGCTGCCCACTCTGGAGGAGCGACGCCAGTACGTGACTGAGCAGTTTGAGCTGATCCGTGAGGACGTGGTTCGTTCGCTTAACCCGACGCCGTACAAGGTGTCGGTGTCCAACGAGCTGTACGAGTTCATTCACGATCTGTGGATGAAGGAGTACCCCGTACAGGAGCTGGACTAATTACATTCCAACTGAAACAACCGCTGCTGCTGGCCACAGCGCAGTCTGTTCCGAAAATGTTGTAGTAAGTGGCACATCAAGTAGTTTTGTTTTTCCTCTTTTCTATCCTTCTACTTGTCTTTCTTGGCTTTAAGTTGCTGTCGATATTCAGCTCTCTTGACGATCACCACCATGTCCACCATGTTCTTCATGCTCAGCAGCTACAGGATCAGCATCACCACAAACACGTCAGACAAGTAGCCAAGTTGTGATCTCTCATCATGACTACCTACCAGTTGGAAAAAGCCTGCAGCTAAGAGAGGACCTGCATAGAAAATGCCCATGAAGACGCCTTGCTCGTCAAAGTATCTTTGAGTGGCAAATAGACGCCAATTCTCCCTCGCCCACGTGTTCAGAGCCTCAGTACTCACCACCATGCAGATGATGAGTACGAAGAGCGCAAACTGCGTGTAAAATCTCTTGCGAGACAGCCACAGCGTCGCCAGTAGCAGAACGTGGAAGGAGAGCAGCCCTACGATGAGCGGCTCCGTCCAGTCAACAGCTTCATACCACTTGATCATGACATGGCTGTACTTGGAGCGCAGATCGCGCTCCATCTGCGCTGCCATGTGCTCCATTTTTGTTGGGATTGAATAAGCGAGAAATGGATACATTGGGTGAAATGGCTACAGTCGAGATGGCTACATAATTGATGTTGCACTTGTTGCTTCGTTGAAAATGAACACGTACAACTAGGTGTAGAAGTGCTACTACAACATTGACAATTACTACATGCAAAGACATACGGAACGGTTTCCAAAGCCCGCACCACTATCCGCTCTCAACTTGATAGCGGCAAGGATGTCCTCTTTCGAGATCCTCTTACTCTTCAACTCTCACCACCAGCTGCAGTGTTTCAAATATTTGCAATTGACGTCTTTGATTTCCTCATGGAGGAGGTCCATCCCAAAATGTGTTTCTTGCTGCCGGCGTTCCAGTTCCAGCTGATGATTTTCGGCCTCAAACTATGGCGTTGCTCCATATTTCCCATGGCGCTGCCCATCGGATAAACACAATATGAATCCGCATCTTTGACGACTTTTGTTACTCCAGACAGTCTATTCGCAGCTCTTGTTTCAGTGGAAACTATGAAGTAGTACTGGATGGCGGCTTAGATCTTAGAATTCATCGCAGCTACAGTGCGGTGAACGATTCCACTCATCTTTGGCATCTCCGATATATTTACCCACACATTGCTCCTTTTGTACATTCCAGCTTGCAACGTTTGGAATTTCTAGCCGTTTAGAATCACGATGCAGCATGTCAAGTGATGTCGATCCTCCGTTTCCAGTGGTTGTTTGTTTATTACTTGTAGTATTCCAAATGAAAAACAACAATAATTGCTCACTCATCAATAATTGTAGTTCATCGTACATAAACGAAATTATACTGTAACCTCATCATTCATCAAGTGACCTCCAGATCCGAAGACGTAGCGTAAATATTGATGGACGGCGGACGCGGAGGTGGCGGACGTGGCAAAGGCAAAAAGGGCAAAGCTGCCAAGAAGAAGACAGCAGCTGCATCTCAAGCTGCTGGCAGCCAAAAGAAGGTGGCTACACACGGAGCGAAGAAGGTGGGCGCCAACCACTCCAATGTGCAGGTCGTGGTAGTGTCTGGAGCCCCAGAACCTGCAAATTCTGCTGCGTCACATGATCCAACGATGTCGAAATCCAAACGTAAACGACTGAAGAAATTGGCTGGAGCTGCCAACGCGAAGCTGAAGAAACAAGCGGCGGCTGAAGCCGTAAAAGCGTCTCAAACGCACGTGCAACAGGCAAAAAAGTCTCCTACTGCTGCAGGTTCAACTACTTCACCTAAGACAAAGATGGTAGTATTGACTCCTCCTACTGTGAAGCCTCATGTAGTGTCGCTGACGGGCAAGAAGAAAAAGCGGAAACGCAACACTGCAGTCGTGACTGAGAGTGGAGAAACTACATCTAAAGATGGACAATTCAGTGAGGGAAACAAGTCACCAAAGATGGTGGGAACCCCACCTGCAACTGCTAAGACAAAGACTGTTGTGGCAACAGTGTCGAGTCCGAAACGCAAACTTGCACAGATGCAACATGCACAGAAGAGTGAGAATGTCATGACTAGAGATATTTCGGTGAAGACGGGAGTAGTGCCGAGCCCACGTGAATCTCTGAAGGTGAAGGCGAAGCCAGTGATAGTAGCTGTTACAACTGCTGAGAGTGAGTCGAGTATAGTACTTGCAGAAGAAAAATCTCAGATACAAGGCAAGTCTGACGTCCAGCAGTCCCAAGAATTTATGACAGCAGCATCAGCTCAAGTCACAAAGCCGGAAACAACAACCCAGATGAGTACTATTGTTCAGGTATGGTTGCTGGAATGCTACGTTGATTCGCTTCCTTTTACTAATTGTTGGCGTGATTTTGTTGTTATAGACGAACAACACAACGAATAAAGAATTGGTGGATCAGTCAGAACAAGCAATGAAACTAATAGCGGATGACAAACATGATGCGGCTGTTACTACATTGTCAAAGGCTGACACGGTGACTATTCCATCTAATACGGTGATAACAACGAAGCTAGCCACGGGTAACGCTATGGACCATGAAGGCAAGCTATTGTCAGCAACAGCACTTAGCGACGCGTCCACCATTCCATTTACATCTTCAAAGCCGCTGGAAGTAACTCCGGACGCATCAACTGTTGCTAGTGGATCGAATATGACCGACGAAATAATTTCTCAAGGATCCGTACAAAGCGTTGCAACCAGCGCTACAAGTACCCACCTACCTGCTGCTATTACAACTGCTTCACCCAACTTAGCAGAGGGAAAGCTTGCAACGTCGCCGTTGGTGGAAGCGAAAATTTCAAACCCTTCGTTGCTGCTACCAAGGGGTGGTATTAAGCGAAGGCGTCCAACTGATCAGACGTCCACAAGCTCCAGTGTAGACTCTTCGCAGCCACCTGTGAAACGAAATGTGGCTGCAAACGAACGCAGTGTCACTCAACCCAGTTCGAATGACGGTCAGATGTCAGCTGATAAGCAATGTAGTGCTCCAGAATTGTCAACTAGTTCACGGATCCAACTGCAGCATACAGTATCTACTGTCAAACGACCACCAGGAGATGCTCCAGTCGAGGAAACATGTGCGTCAGCGAAAGAAGAGAAGGTGAAATCGCCTCTATCGGCATCTAAACCAGCTGCACGACGAAAGATTGACAAAAAAGAGCTTGGAAACCAAACACAATCGGCGGGTAAAAAGTCTATGAAGTTAATACCTGAACGTAAGACCACTACAGCGCAGGGTCAATCCACTTCGTCAAAAGCTACACAGTCAAAACTCAAGAAACTTCAGCCGACGATCAAGATAAAAGCTAGTACCTCAGTCACTGCTTTCAAACCCGTTGAAAAAGATGATCGCTATTCTTCACCCTATGAATCCGGAAGTGCTACTACGACGAAATCGGTGGATTTCTTGGATAGCCACACGTATGTGCAGAAAATGATAATGAGCGATCTGAAGTGCGGTAGCAAGGACAATTTCCGCGACACACAGCCAGCAATGGTGTTGCCACCGCGTTCTCAAAATGCATGGGGTGCGTCATTTGGGATGGTGCCACCAGTCCAAAGAGTGTCCTCCGCATTGAAAACGATGGCAACAACGCCATTAAGTTCTTGGTTTCTCTCCAAGGGCTGCGCAAATTTTGTTAAACAGGTTCATTTTTCAGATGATGATGATAGCAGTTACTCTGACGACGATAGTGGCGTGAACCAGTCACTATTGACCCCACGCTGCTTCGACAAAGCTTCTCCCAAGAGAAGAGCTTCAACCGCGAAGAAGAATGCATTTCTCGAGTCGCTCACAACTCAATCCAATTGGCGAACTTGGTATGGACACGTGGACTTGCACAATTTGTTGGATCCTCCTCTAGACCGTGTCCCGGAGAAGCTACGTACCCACGAAGTGACCCCATTGGCACTTCCAGAACCTGCGGTTGGTAATGGAAACATCATGCCTACTAAGAATACAAACGAGCTTGAGATTCTGGAAGCTGACATCAGACGAGAGAAGCTGCGAGGATCGGCGTTCAGTGATCAACTACTGACGATGCTTCAAGGCAAAACGGTGTCAGGAAAGTTGCTCGAGGAGGAATATGGGCAGCTTCTACATTAATGACCGAAGTAATTGGAATGTTGATCTGTACGAAGGAGGTACTACTTGTACTCGTTCTGACAGAGGACCCTTTGTTGATTTTATGTCACAGCAGACCCTGCAAGAAAATGAACCAAGTATTAGTTCTAAAGTCTACTACTTTAAGTTTTGCTCTAGGATCCAATGGAATTCACGCGTGCTCTGTAGAATACTCTAATCTGGCGTTGACGCTTTGGGTCTGACATGCAGGGCTACGGAATAAGCAATCTGAAACTCGTACTGTATGGTTTGATAACAAAGTCGTGCTACGCCCGAAGAAGCTCTGAAATATAAAGTACATGCTATAATGTTCACATCTTGCAACAAAGCACGCTAAACCATCTGAACCTGAGAGTGATATGGTGCTTTCAAGCAATTTTGCAGCTACTTACAGCGCGCAACTTCCTTTGGTTCTACATTGTTTGTGGTATGGTGGCAACGCTACACACAGCAGTACTATTGCACAAAAAAGCTTTCAAGAGAATCTCCGTGCACATAGAGAGCATATCACGATATCGATGATATGTTGTTTCTTCAGGTAAATCCACAAGACCTCGTCGCTGCTGTCATGAGTGTTTTCATTCGCGATCAACACTGGTGTCACTCATGCGAAGCTTCCATTACCGAAACTGTTTGTTTGGATACAAAATAAGCATCGAGCACAAAATAGTCGTCAACCCCCTCACTGTTGAGCACATCTGCAGGAAAATCTTGGTACTAATCATGAATAAAACACAAAATTGCATTTAACTCGAGGTTTCCGACAGCATACTATTTATCGAAATGACTCGAAAATATGTCGACTTCTTGACCCCTTGATATTGGAGATATTCTTTCAAGTGGACGTTCAATATTTCTAGCAAATGATAGCTCAAATGCGCCCCATCCACCGATAAATACCGTTAAATCGCGATTTGTACTTAAATTCGCTAGCATTGTTTCTCCTGTATCCACCCTTCACATTGAATTTTGTCAAAATCTGCTATCCTAGCCTCTGTAATAGCCCAGTCTTTATGTTTTAAGGTGGATGTACCTCACCAGCATTTAGCTGGAGATGTGGAGATGGTACCCACGTTCTTTGCAAGCTCAGAGCTCTGTTATCTTTGGCATTTGCATCGGTAATCACATCGACAGCTGGACTCGAGTACTTACACTCTCAACAGTCCACCGAGTTCACTTATCTCAGTGTAGTGTATCCCGGGTTCTGAATACCAATCTTGAGCACACGGCAATGCGGGGGCTTAACCCGCAAGGAACTAGAAGCTGAGTGTATTTACTGAACTAACAACCACTAATGTAGTTGGAAGCAGAATATGAAACCTGAAGCTTTCTCTCAAATGAAGAGGGCATCCCTGGTAGGTAGAACCACCCAGAGAGGCTGTCAGTCTGTGATACAGCTGACAGCGGATCGATGTGGGCCGCAAGCTTCTCGAAACTCACGTAATCAACCCAAATAGATATGTAGTAGCTTACTTTGTTCCTCATGCAAGCTGGGTCAGGCACTGACAGCCTGACCAGCGCGAACGTACAATATTCATTGTCCACGGCCGCTCGGCGTCGAACACACCAGGATAGATCTGTGATCTATCTGTGATCGTCAACTGCGGTGGAATCCAAGCTTGATACCCCGCATCCACTACACTCTGCCTCGTTAGCTAATTCATCCCAGTATCTCAGATCACATTAGTTGACACTCGACAATCTAGAGAACTTGTGTGTAGACGTGGGAGGACTTCGCTGTTAATAACTAGTTGTTGATCAGCACATATTCATTACCGTAAGCTGGCATCGTACCATTGCAAATTAAATCGCTTTTACTATGGCATTTTTATTAACATGCAAATTCATTTGCTAGTTACCGCTATTTACAACAGTATGGAAGAAGAAAGGTTCGATTACCGTTT
>PCFV01000983.1:0-10065 GCA_002812785.1 Phytophthora litchii
CGTCTCGTTCAAGCTCCCAGTCCCTGAACATGCTAAGAATACTGCTAATATGATCAGGCGGTGAAGCCTGGTTACCTTGGAGGGGCGCCTCACATGTTCAGCTTATTGACTTGTCCTGTATGTTGGACTTGGAAAGATGGAGAGAATTGAGGAATGAACAACCAAAACTCTGGTAGAACCACTAGTGCAAGATAGGATACTCACATCGGGAATCGGCTAATGACACGAAACAGATGCAGTCAGTGACGATAGTGTGTTTCTGTTGCATGTGGTTTGATCTTTGACGAGTTACTAACAACAATGCCGGGTGAATATCTGATATTTCAGATTATTCGCTTGTAGGGCTATTGTTTGACGATTGAGCTGAGGATACGTACTTAATGTAGAGATTCCTGCCAATCGTGATCAAAATGATTCTGTTTATGGTGGACGGTATCTGTCCAGGCAACAAAAGCAGCAAACACATTTTCAGTTTTGCGCCAAAATACCTCCATCCACGCAAGCCGACAACTTCTACATTAGCGACAACGTGACAGTGAAGCCGATCACTTTCCCCAACCAGTTCCAGATGAAAGTGGCGGGTAACCTTTATACCCTGAACGGCCTAAACTCCCACACCAACGACCCTGCCATCATCGTCGGTCACCCCATGGGTGCCGTTAAGGAACAGAGCGCGAATCTCTACGCTACCAAGATGGCTGAACAAGGCTTCATCACCGTTTCAATTGATCTCTCTTTCTGGGGCGACAGCGAAGGTAGACCACGAAATGCGGTTCTGCCAGACCTGTACGCTGAGACTTTCAGTGCAGCCGTTGACTTTCTTGGTCAGCAAAGTTTCATCGATCGCGATCGAATTGGCGCAATCGGAATCTGCGGCAGCGGGTCTTTCGCGATCAGCGCGGCAAAGATTGACTCTCGTATCAAGGCTGTCGCGACTGTAAGCATGTATGACATGGGTGCAGCTAACCGTAGCGGCTTAAGAAAGTCTCAGAGTGTCGAGCAGCGCAAGACTTATATAGCGGAGGCATCGCTGCAACGTTGGACTGAAGCTAATGGCGGTGAGGCTCGGTATATTGGCGGTACTGTGCACGAGCTTACGGCCGACACGCATCCTATTCAGCGCGAATTTTACGACTTCTACCGTACACCACGTGGGGAGTACACACCGGAGGGCTCTTCGCCCAATCTCACGACACACCCGAGGTTGTCGAGCAACGTGAAGTTCTTAAACTTTTACCCATTCAACGACATCGATACGATCTCTCCACGTCCACTTCTATTTGTCGCTGGGACTGAGGCCCACTCGCGAGAGTTCAGCGAAGACGCATATGCGCTTGCAGCCGAGCCGAAAGAATTGCTTTGGGTGGAAAAATCTGGTCACGTTGACCTTTACGATCGTGTGGACCTCATTCCATTTGACAAGATAGCGCACTTTTTCAAGACGAGCCTCGGCAACACTCAATAGGTGAACAGGGGTTCCTGTCGTGCAGCATGCACTTGAACGAAGGATTAATCTCACATTTGTGATGGTGGTTGCTGTGGGACACAAAATACATGAAAGACAGACCTTCGACTTTGAATTTGAGGGACAAATGTTGCAACTGTTAACCTCGTTCGTTATCACGACCTTGGTAAGGTTATCTGTCCTTTTCAGGATGAATAACAATGAGCAATTACCTTTTAAAGATCAGCGATACATTTACATGAACTGTATCAGAGTTGCATAGTTTTTAACGCTATATCTCTACTGGAGGAATCTGCTTGTTCTCATTTCGAATTCTACGAAAGCATAGATTGAGTTGAATACAGTCATATTCTCGATATTCATGGAGCACTTACTGATACCAGATCTCTACTTTCAAGTGAAAAGACTCGATCTACTAACTCGATTTACTACCGTAGATCTACCCCTGAGTTATCGACAAACTGATGAAAGATCCAATGGTTTATCAAAGTCCGACAGGTGTGCTTAAGTAATGTGTGTAGCTTTGCAAAGGTCAAAACACTTGAAACAGACTCTTACTACCGTCATTTACTATATCTATCCTGAGTTATATACAAATTCTTGGTTTTATTATTCTTTCTCGAATAAGTAGTGCTGTTATCGTTTTGGCTGTTCATTTAATAACTGACTTCGTCTTTCCAACTCGTACAAGACATGTCAAACAAATTGAGCTACACGAGGAGCTTCTCCAAGGACACGAACATCCTCGCCTGCTCATGTAGGCAGTAGGCAGAGCAGTTGAGCTACACGAGGAGCTTCTTCAAGGACACGAGCACCCTCACCTGCTCATGTAGGCAGTAGGCAGAGCACAGATGTGGGATTGAGGCAATATTCACTAGCAGTTCCTCACGTAGGCGACGACGATGGACATCGCTTCGGTATTTGACAGAAGGAGAGAGGCTCAATACTGATTTCTATCCATCAATTGACCAATTTCCCGGTTACACAGTTCAATTTGCTCTGGTAATTGCCTATGATTGAAGTGCTAGACATATGCTCGTACGTGTGATCCCAATGCCCCCAGACATCCACACTTGTTCAGTTGTGGTGTCTTCCTGCATCGACCAAACACATTGAATTTACATACCTAGCTGAACAACGCTATTTCCATTTGTCGTTAGTTCATTGTTTCCCACTTGAAGACGATTAAGTCATAAGGTCGTGTGGTTTAAGTACATGTGCTTGAACCTCTAAGCTGACAATGTATGACCGTAAATTGTGCTGTTTAACGTTGGTGAGACAGCGCAAACCTATGAAATCTGACTAGCGTAACAGCGCTCGCGTGTTCCCGACGAGAATATGTTACACAACGCGGTGATGACAGGCGGAGATTGAAGTCGAAATAAAATATGGACGTGCTTACTGAGTTGCACCTGTGAGCAACGAGTCACTCAAACAAATATTTGTAAGAATAAGACGACAAGTGTTGCTGCAAAACGAAGCGAGCTCGCACGCACAGAAACCGCTCAACGTATCGTTGGGTTGCGCAACTCCAGCGGTTCTGGCCTTTGTTGCTCTCAAGATCTCTTTAGCTCTCGCATTGCCACTTTCCTTTTCACCGTTTCGAAGCTTGTAACCTAGGATAAGCGTGATTAACATGCCAGTAATCCACAACCGGTACCAGATCACTTCTGAACTCAGCACCACGCACTACGGCCGGGTCATACTTTGCAAAGACATGGGCAACGGAATCAAGACAGCATCAACAGCCGAGTCTCCAACATCTGTCGTTATCAAGCAAGTCTCCCTCAAACGCATGACAAATTTCATGCGGACTCATGCAGACGAACACATTGTTGACAACCCCATGATGGAAAAAGAGGTGGGCGATCTTGTTCATGCAGCCGGTTGTCATCCAAACCTGGTGCAGTACAAGTGCTCGTTCGTGGAGAAACACAAGCTGTATCTCGTGATGGAGTACTGCGCTGACGGAGATTTGCACGACTACGTAACACGAACTAATGAGCAGAAAATGCCATGGTTGAACGTCTTGAGTGTGTTGTCCCAGGTGGCAGCAGGGGTGGCGTTCTTGCACGAATTGGGGATCGCTCACCGAGACATTTCTCTTGAAAACATCATGCTGCATCATGGGAGCTACAAGCTAGGAGATTTCGGCATCGCCACGCGATCGTGGGGTACTGGCGGTCGCCTTGTCGGCAAGAACTGCTACATGGCACCTGAAATTGTTGCGGGGGACTCCTACGATCCCAAGGCCGCGGATGTGTGGTCGCTCGGTATCGTTGTCTTCATCTTACTCACAGGCTCACCACTCGTATCGCTAGCTTCGAAGTCAGTGAGATCGTTCTGCGTGTTCAAGAAAGCGGGTGTGACACAAGTTCTGCAATCGTGGGGTATCGCTACTTCTTTGCCGAAGAGTGCACTCAATCTCTTGTCGGGCATGTTGAATGTCGATCCGAAGAAACGCTCCACCATTGCACAAGTACTTGAGCACGACGCCTTAACGGAATATTTGGCGTGAGTGTCCTTGGATACTGCAAGATCATATTTACTTAAAAGTAGCAAACGTTTCCTATCAGTGAATCAGTAGCGAGTGGAACAAAGTGTCGACTTGTTAACGAGATACATACAAAGCTAGTAGCTGGAACAGGATGTATCAGTGATCACCGAATCGTGTTTGAGTCAGATGAGCAATAACGTCAGCGTGGAGGTGACCTGATGATATTTGCTGATGTTAGCTTTTCACAAACGCCACAAATGCCTACCTAAGTATCATAGTTTAAAGGTTGTAATGATAGAGTGATATTAAGGCATATCGTACAAGGACTGGTGGTTTTCAATTGTCCTATTCACTGCGCCATTGCTAGTGCTCTTGGGTAACTTAGAAGACGTATCACGAGTGTTCGACATAGCCCTCATTATCCCTGACTTTCTGTGGTTGACATCGATCGTGTGAGCTGTTGATCCCATACGGTGGATACTCCACTAAACTTGACTAAGGGACACGATACAAACCTACTTACTGAAAGACGTGCATCCAAGTCGCATCAGCATTCTCTTGGTCCATTTTTTGGCATGATTAGCTGTTCGACCGAAAATGGTTGCCTTCTTAAGGAGGAGTCGAACCATGCAAAGCAATTGGCGTCTCGTGGATGTATTCATGGTAATAATCGATAGCTGCACTGAACTAAGTGGAGGGCATGACTGGAATTCTCGGAGATCTCCTGCGACCGTCGGCAACGTTGAGCATCGCGACACATCGACATTCGAATTCTGGCAGTCGCCATTCATTTCATGTGATTGTCCTCTCCATCGTACAGATAGAAACAGCACACATACGGACAGCGAAACGTGAAACGATAGATGTGCCAGACTTCGAAGTTCCCAGACGATCTCGTGGAGGAAGACTGCCAGGTCTTTCATCATCCACCGTGAACGAAGATGATACTCTCGAGTGTTCATTCTCAAAAATTCCACACGACTCACAAGCCAGTCATCATCTTTGCAGTACCCTCCATTCAACCTTACTGACTTCTGAATCATCTTGATGCTTCGCTTAACTAACGACCAACAAGAATCATCACTCGATTCCAACGACTCTGACCAGGTAAAACATCCCACAACAGTGGAGACCAAGTGGGACCACGTGAAGAACGCTAATCTGTGGACTCATCCGTGGTTCTCATGGCTTTTTGTCTACGCTTTTGTCCTTTTCGTCTTCTCTTTCAATCGCCGAATTTCATTAACGGCATTGATTACGATGTATGCGAGTCCAAAGGATGTGACGACAAGTGTCGTTCTTGGAGCTCTGAGTCTTGGATTCTTGGAGGATTTCGTCTGTGCCACGTACTTTATCAGTCTATTGTGGCTGTTTGACGTGTTGAAGCTCGAAACTCTACAACGATTTAATTCTCATGGAATGATGAGATATGCTTTCAGCGTCGCGACATTCTCAATTTCGTGGCTACTTTACATCGCCATGATGGTTCCGTTTTGGGCAGATTTGTTGTTGGTGCGTTTGAGGGGCATGCGCTTCACATTTGATCTCGTCTCAATGGCAATTGAGGAAAAGGATAATGTCAGTGCAGTCCCGATATCAACCGAAGAGCTCGAACAAGGTTTCTTCAATGCTGCAGTTCTGGTCATAGTAGCAATAATTTTTGCAAGTATCCGTACGTGGGCTCCCGGGATGGAGCTCACATCTTGGAGTCCAGTTCATGGTCAAACTCAGGGTGGAGATCTTCACTTAAACAACGGTGAAACTCTGCTCAGTCCAAATCACGTGACAATGAAGCTATCCAAGCAAAAACTACGGTACATGTTTGTACAAGTTGATGAACCAGTCGAAACCTTGGAGACGGAGGAGTCTACGTTCATGGACAGTGATAACGAGGCTGGTGATCGTATTCCAGTCAAACGAAATTCGTACTGCAAACTAGGAGCCGCGGTGATCATTGGACTGGTGATTTTTCCTATTATCGTAGTGACAATTAGTTCTGCAACTTCGCCGCTGATTGCATACTCGGCGTTGAACACTTCCTTAAACGAGCTTTTTGGCCGAGTACTCGAACCACAGCTTCCAAGCATGAGTTACAGCTTACCATGGCCCGAGAAGTTTATTCACACGGAAACTGAAGAGTACACTCTATTCGACAGTAATTCATTGTATCGACGAACTACAGGCTTTCGTGGAGAACACGCTTTCGATGTCAATGTCAGCGCGAGCGACCCACCTAATGTGGTGGTGATAGTGGTTGAGTCATTTAGATTCCATGATTCGCGATATCTCGTCGGAGAACAGGACCCATCCAACCTTTTCAAGGGCTCGAACATCACAATCACCCCAAATTTCGATCGCTGGGCTAAACGCGGTGTAGCACTTCGTAACTTTTGGTCAAGTTGGAGAACAAGTCGTTCCGTGGAGAGTTTGCTGTTTGCACAGCTTCCGTATGATAGTACGACAAAGTCTGGAATGACGGGTGGGAGGAACGAAACGAAGCTTTCTGGTTTACCACA
The DNA here is from genome assembly GCA_002812785.1 of Phytophthora litchii. Classification (NCBI taxonomy): domain Eukaryota; phylum Oomycota; class Peronosporomycetes; order Peronosporales; family Peronosporaceae; genus Phytophthora; species Phytophthora litchii. Next base: position 6,479 of record PCFV01000983.1, read on the forward strand.
ATTCTTCGCTGCAAAAGGGTACGAGACGTTCTTCACCACTGGGTGCAAGACAGATTATGACGGATGGGATTTATTCCTTCCAACTCATGGATTTCAGACAGTGTGGAGTCGCAATGAGATGATGAAATTAGCAGAAAGCGATCTGGGTATAAAGGCAGGCGAGTGGTATGGCCCTGAACATCGTGGTTTTAGTTGGGGTGTACACGATGATTTAAGTTTCCAGCTTCTAGGAGACCTGCTGATAAACAAGACGAAAGAGCAGAGTGAGAGGGTGGCCAACAAGGAATTCAAGAAACCACTCTTTCTTACACACTACACTATTTCGAGCCATGTCGACTACAAGCAACGACCAAAATGGTACGAAAAATCTGTGAAACCAGTGTTTTCAGCTCTATATGAAGGTGAAAAGTATCAAGACAATATTAAGAATTACCTTGAGATAAGGTACTTCACTGATGTGCAGCTTGGGAAATTCATGGATCGCATGGCTGAGAAGGGAATTCTCAATGATACTATTGTTGTCATCGTCGGCGATCACGGACAGGGACCAGAATTTGGAAATGATGTACCTGAGGATCGAGACGTGTCTGGGACGCGTGTAGCAGGTAGTATCATTGCTGAAGGACGTTTAGGTGACTCTGTCGGACTCGTCATCGACGATGCCACTGAACAGTACGACATTCTAAATACGCTTGCAGATATCACGGGTGTACCAGAGGGTGGCTTCATTCAAGACGGTGTAGGTCGTTCGCTCAAGCGCAAAGTTACGTTTGGTGATAGAATTGTGTACAGCAACAACCCGACCCGTAAAATGTCGATTGTGCGTGGCCACCAACGTCTCCGTTACGATCGACTCACGGAGTCTGTGCTGCTGCATGATGCCGATACAGATCACGACATGACTAATGATCTTTTTCCAGGACTTAGTGCAAAGGAACAAGCTCAGTGGTTGCACCGGAGAGATGACGGACGACGGGTTAATGAGTACTTCACGAAACGCTGGGAGGATGAATGCTTATTTGCTCAAGATTGCACTCTCTAGGACAGATTCGAATGAGCTAACCGCAGAACGTCCAAATTGCGTGATTTTAGTTCTGAATTTGTCCAAATCCAGTTCTCATTCAATTCAAATAATAATGACAAACGCTTTCACCTTGTGTTTTCTATCCTCCAAGGTGAATCACTTTCAGTCGTGATCAGCTCGCTAGAATTTACCCCAAGAGTGAAATCTGCGTCTGCAAAATATACAAAAATTGGCGGGTTAGAATACTAAGAATGACATTTCACTGTGTGAAGCGTAAAGGCAACAGCAGCCATGTAGATAACTTTTCTTGAGCGCTCATTCCGTAGTTTTCCAACACAAAACCAAGCTGATCAGCCGGCTCGGGACAACAAGACGATCGTCCAGGTTGATTGGCACTGTCAGGCTCCACTCCACTACACATAAGAGGTATTCTTTTATAGTATGCGAGCATAAACTCAGACCCAAACAAAGAACCTATGGGACTTTCAAAGTGTCAGGGGGTTCAGTCGTGAGATTTGAGTTTAGCTTTCCTGATTCAAGTCCGTGCCATTCACAAATTTCCAAGTTGAATAACTGCGTACGGGTTTTATTGAAAACCTCGCGAGTTGCAAGCCCTAATGTGTTTGGAGAAACTGCAGATTCGATGTTTCACTAGTAAATTAGTGCAAGGTGGGCAGCGACGAAGCACTGGATACCTTAAGCTGACGTGGAGTGAACCGACAATGAGCTGGTAGTAAGGAAGGAAAATGAACCGGCTAAGAAGTACTAAACTTTAGGAATCTCTTAATGATCTGACATCAGGAGCAGCAAGGAGGTTGACGTATCCCAATGATCGATGTAGCTGCGACGAGCGTAGTGGTATTGGTAATTCGACTTCAAAGCGGTAGAACTACATCGTGAACAGGAATACTGCAAAGAGAGTGAGGGGGACACCAGAATACCATGAATCCCGTGAATACCGCCATGTTAAACAGCGGGGAATGGAGACTTCACAAGAGTAGCGGGAGAAGGGGCGAGATAGATGTCGTTGACGGCGATGAAACTCGCGCCTAGGTTAATGATGTAACAGAGGAAATGGATGTCCGAGCATTGAAAAGCTGTAATGTCATCAATGAGGAGAGGTTACCATTTCTCGCTATTATGAAATCCACGATCCCGTCTCACGAACTGAGTTGACTACGAACCATCCTGACTCAGGTTACTTGACTCATCCGAAAAATGGCACAAGAAACGCAAACGGTTCGTGTCACATCCATCAGTTCACTCATTCTCCAATTCTCGCACATCCACAACAATATGGAACCAACTGTAACCCCGAAGCTATTCACCAGTATAACACTCGGTGGCAAGACAAATCCTGTGCACCTCAACCACCGCGTGGTTATGGCTCCGCTCACTCGTGTACGTTCGGGCGATTCCGGCGTTCCGACTGATCTAGTCAAGGAGTATTACTCGCAACGGGCTACAGACGGTGGTTTGCTCATTACTGAAGCTACAAACCTCAGCCCAACGGCTCGAGGATACTTTGGTGCTCCGGGTCTTTTCCGCCAAGATCAAGTCGAAGGTTGGAAAGCTGTGACCAATGCAGTTCATGCCAAAGGTGGCAAATTTTTTGCTCAACTTTGGCACACTGGACGGGTTGGTCACTCTTTGAATCAACCTGATGGACAACTCCCTGTGTCGTCAAGTGCAACCAGCATGGAAGATGTAAAAAGCCACGCTTTGACTTGTGAAGGTCGCAAGGAATATGTGACTCCTCGAGCACTAGAGCTGGAAGAGATCCCTGGTATTATCGAAGACTACAAGTTGCTGCTGAAAATGCCATTGCTGCTGGGTTTGATGGGGTGGAGATCCATGCTGCCAATGGATATTTACTGGAGGAGTTCCTATGTGACGGGGTAAATAAACGCACGGATATCTACGGTGGCAGCATCGAGAACCGTGCTCGGATTATCTTCGAGGTGGTGGAAGCCGTTCTGTCTGTTGTGCCATCGAGTCATGTGGGCATTCGACTGTCACCGTTCGGTGACACATTCGGCTGCAAGGACTCAACACCACGTGAGACCTATGGATACGTAGTGCAGAAGCTCAATAACTACGACTTGGCGTATTTGCACGTGATTGAACGACGTGGTCGACACGTAGATGGTGTTGATGTGCCACCGGAAGGTGTGGGACGTTACTTTCGGGGTACCTACGATGGTGTGATGATCACGGCTGCAGGTTTTGACAGATCCGATGCCCTTAAGACGGTTGAGGAAGATGCGACTGACCTTGTGGCATTCAGTCGCTACTTCATCTCAAATCCGGACCTTGTGAAGCGTTTGGAAGTTGACGCGGAGTTAAATCCGTTTGACTCGAAAACATTCTACGTGCAACCGGACATACCTGCATCTGCAGGGTATACGGATTACCCGTTCTTAGGCGAACCTGACAGTGGAGTTCGCTCGGCCGAGTACGTTTCCAACTTGTAAACGATCGCCAGGACAGTAGCTTACTTAACCCCAACTTAATGAATCTCTGAGGCAGGTATCTCCGAGGCTTAATCAGAAATATTCCTGGG
>PCFV01000984.1:0-10024 GCA_002812785.1 Phytophthora litchii
CTCGGACGGTGCGATCTCTACCCAAGAAGACGCCGAGCGTATCGTGACGCAGAAACTCGCTGGTCACCTCATTATAACAGAGCTCTGGTAACACACCAATCTTATCAAGATAGAGGCTTAAATGCTAGGAAGGTTTTTGCAATGTTGTAGAACATGGTGGCGCTTTTACTAAAAAAATACTTTCCGGCTTGGCGCAGGCTATATAGCCTCTACTGTATTTTTGCAAGATAGGAACCTGCAAGGAGACATTGCATTTTTGTATCTAAGGTTCCGAAAAAGGCAATAATATGTTATCTATTGGTTTCCTAGGCTTAGCAAGTTAATAATGGTGCAGGATAACCATGCTGCGTTCAACATTTTGGGTGTCATTCACCAGCATTGCCTTCATTGTTATTTCTCACTGATAGACTAGTGGTCATAAGGAATAATTGAAGAAAATAGAGCAAAAGTCGGAAGAGAGTATCCACAACGAACTGCGTGCTTCGCAAAACAAAAGTATCACTATTCAATGAAAGCATTGTACTTCAAACTGTTCTACGGTTGGTATCCATCGCTTGACAGCTTGAACAGTTATACTGCATAACAAAAATGTGGAGGATCATTGTATGATGTACTGCATTGGCTCAATAGTTTGGTTGTATAGCTATTAACTTGCTGCAAGTAACTTGCATGAAGTGAACCAGAAACTGTTTGAAAGTACAATAATGCCTTATTCGCTGCGATTGGTAGAAAATTTGTGGTTCTTGTCCAACATGATTGGCTGAAAAGAAGCATGCTCCCTCATGGCCGGCAGCCTTCCATAAAAGAAGTGGAAGGAGGCTAAAAGGCGGTAGGAGAGCTCGCCATGAGTCGAGCCCGAGTGTACTGCGACGTGAACGAGACGCGCCCGCGCGAGTACTGGGACTATGAGACGCTTAATGTGGCCTGGGGGTACGTTCTTTATTTCTGTTCTCTCCCATGAACTGCACTCCACTTCCCCCCAAATCTTTCACTTTAGAGGGGGGAAGTTGTGTCGAAGGCGATTCTTTCGTCGTTCTGCCGTGGAGCGAGGTCCCTCCTCTATATTAATCCGAGGGAAGACTGACAGTCGTCTTATTGTGACTGTGCAGAGATCAAGACAACTACGAGGTGATCCGCAAGATCGGTCGTGGCAAGTACAGTGAAGTGTTCGAGGGCTATAACGTTGCCAACAACTCGCGCTGTGTCATCAAGATCCTTAAGCCTGTCAAGAAGAAAAAAATCAAACGGTGCGGCCTTCTGTTGAGCTTCTTGCCTTGTGTGGGCCATGAGAAACTTACCATGTGTTGCCTTCTTTTGGTGCTATTGCCTCCATTAGTGAGATCAAGATCCTGCAAAATCTATCGGGTGGCGTGAACATCGTCCAGTTGCTGGATGTGGTGCGCGACCCACAGTCCAAGACACCCAGCCTGGTGACTGAGTATGTGAACAACACGGACTTCAAGACACTGTACCCGACGTTGAGCGACTTTGACATTCGTTACTACCTGTTCGAGCTTCTGAAGGCCCTGGACTACTGCCACTCGAACGGTATCATGCACCGCGACGTCAAGCCGCACAACGTCATGATTGATCACGAGAAGCGCCAGCTACGACTGATTGATTGGGGTCTTGCTGAGTTCTACCACCCAGGCCGCGAGTACAACGTTCGTGTGGCTAGTCGCTACTTCAAGGGACCGGAGCTGCTTGTGGACATGCAGGAGTACGACTACTCGCTCGATATGTGGAGTTTAGGCTGCATGTTTGCAGCCATGATCTTCCGCAAGGAGCCGTTCTTTCACGGTCACGACAATTGCGACCAGCTGGTGAAGATCGCCAAGGTAAAGGGCACAGACGAGCTGTTTGACTACCTCACAACGTACGATCTGGAGCTGGACCCGCAGTACGATGGTATCCTGGGCACACACACGAAGAAGCCGTGGGAGAAGTTTATCACACAAGATAACAAGCACTTGGTGTCCCCCGAGGCTATCGACTTCCTCGATGGTCTGCTGCGTTACGATCACCAGGAACGACTAACAGCAAAGGAGGCCATGCAGCACGCGTACTTCCAGCCTGTGCGCGACGCGGCCGAGCAGAAGCTGCGTGGTGGCGCGCATCACACCGACGAGATCACCAGCGTATCCGACTCGAGCGCGTAATGTGCGCAGTGAAAGTCATTCTGAGAAAAGGAAGAACTTGAGAGAGCAGATGCCGGAACTGCTTTGCAGAAGACGTTGATTCCGTGATTGTAGCCAGCCATTGATCAGCTCTGCAAGATGCTGTTGCCGGCAAAGCAGCATGGCGGGAAGAGGTGCGAGCGGGACTAGATAACAGAGCGAGAACACAATACAAGGACATGTCACGCGCAGTAGCATGAGCGCGAAGGGTAACCTGCACGAACGACGAGACTAGCGAGGCAGGATGGATACGTTTGCCTTCTTTGAATTTTGACGGCGTGATAGGAGGTGATAGCGTGAGTGCGGCGGTGTAACGTGTATACGAACCTTTACGTCATACACCCTGGTGGCAATTTGTTGATACATCATTCCTTCGCGTCTAAATCTTGGCGAATGGCTGTACGGTCTCTCGAGAAGAACTGGTAGGCATAAGCGGTGGGGTTGGCAGGACGATCTCGCAGAATTCCGCGCACGAGAGCTCGCATGAGCTTGGCTACGTCTGGGTGGTCTCGCAGATACTGCTCGTTGTCCATTCGGATCGTGACCTGCACCCCCAGAAAGAATGAAATAAGCACCAAGGCTCCCACGCTTGAGCCACTCACTTCCCAACCTTTGCTTCGTTAAGTGCCGACAATTGCTGCGTTGTCAACACCTGCATCTTCCCCACGGGTGCCGCTCCCTCGTCCATCTTCACGATCGTGCTTTGGCTCGCGTCGCTTCGTCCATGAGGTTTCAGTGTGGTATACACCAACTGAGCCATACTCACTTCAAGTGAAAGTTCGGACCCTGCCCACCGCTCACTCACGGACCAACCCGCGCATCAAACCGCAAAGAGCCTCAAGCTCACTTGACCCGCCTGCATAGTAATCTCTCCAGCTGAAGCATGTGGCGTGTGTGTCGTGTTGCTGCTCTCCGACAGCTGCGGAGTGAAGCCGCTCGACTGTCGGCCTCCCGCGCACCATTGGCGCAACAGCAGCTGGGTAGTGTCAACTACTACTTCACCAACATCGCCGGCGTGGATCGCGACGTTCTGCTCACTCGCTCGGCCCGCGATCTGCGTGAGGAACTGGGAAGATCGCAAATTGGTGATGTGGCTAAGGCGCTTAAAGGAGAGTTAGCCGCTGCCATGGCGCGTGAAGACGTGACCAGCGACGAGATCATCGACCTGTTCACTGCGGCGCAGAAGACGCGCGCCATTACCGTCATGCTGGATGCTTTTAACTTCTTGGAGACTAACTATCCGTCGCACATCAACTTTGCAGTGTATGGTGAAGTGTTCCGCATCTTGCAGCGCAAAAACAATTCCAAGCGCCTCGTCGAGATTTACGAGACAGCTAAGCCACGCTTCAAAGCGGTCCCTGAGATGATCTACCGGTTTGGTATTGTTGGTTATCTGCAGAGCGACGACATGGAGTCAGCCGTGAAGACTTGGCAGGAAATGTCGGATGCTGGTCATGAGACTACCAATGAAATCACGTCGCGACTTATGATGGCGTATGCGCGCAAGGGCGAGGTGGAGAAAGTTCAGGAACTGTACGAGGCAGTGGATCCCCAGATTGGTTATTGGCACGAATCGTGCATTGACCGCGTCATCCTCAGCATGGGTATCATCGAGCAACCTGCCAAGGCCTTCGAGTTCTACAGCAATTCAAGCATGAAGCTGAACGGTGGTACGCTTATTTCTTTGCTGAGCGTTTGCTACAACAACAACTGCAAACAACAGGCTTCGGATATCCTGGCGAACCGCAAAAAGTTCGATTTGAAGCTTGATGCACGTGGTTATAACCGTATCATGGCGACACTGGAATTCTTGGAGCGCAACGATGAGATCAAGGAAATTCTGGAGGAGATGGTCGCGAACAATGTGCGATTCGACACCAGAACGCACAGTATTATCGAACGCAACGCTGAGTTCCTGAAAGATACAAATTTTGTTGCTGACCCCAAGAAGAGCAAGGCTGCAGGTTTTACGTTAAGCCCGCGCATTCGAGAGATGCTTTCAGAAGGAAATGCTAGCGATGCAGCTGCGTTGGTAGACTCGATCGCAAAGCCTGTGGAGGAATCGCATCTGTCAGAAGGCTTTGAAGGTGAAATTCCTGAAGGCGCCTTACTTGTGAGTCCTTCTGTATCAAGAGACGCTGTACGAGCGTACATTCAGACGAAGCAACATGACAAGGTAGCTGCTCTAATCAAGGGTTTTTCTGTGGTACGTGGCAAATACGCATATGCTTTGGCTGAAGTCATTACGCATTATTTGAAGCTGAAAACCAAGACGGGTGACGAGCTTGCATATGCCGCAAGCAAGGCAATGCTTTTCCAAGATATTCGGGTTTACCGTGTGGACGACACATTGTTGTTATTCCGTCGCTTTCACGACCCAGATGCCGCTGTTGAGTTGCTCAACCAGGTACTAGCTTCATATTGGGGTTCCAGTACTGCAGAGAACGAAGAAAACGAGGAAGAAGATTATAACGACTCGAAGCCACGCTATGTGAATTTCAACATTGGCAAGGTGATCAACCTCGTTCTTCAAACACTGGCAGAAAATGACAGGGTTGCGGAAGCTCTGGATGTGTTTAACAAGCTGGAGAGTCGTGACCTACAGGTTACACAAGCTAACTACGTCACACTTTTAAGTTCCATGCGCAAGTACCTGCGCAAATCTAACAACAAGGATGACAAGAGGCAAAAGGTAAAGTACGACATTGCCAGTGTCCAGACTGTGCTGAAGGACCTCAGGAGCCGTGGCTTGAAGGTGAACAGGGCTGTTGTGGGTTATTTGTGCCCTGCTTATGTTGGAGCTAATAAGCAGCAGCGCCTGGAGTTGCTGGAGGCTTTTACCGAAGCTCAGAACGATCCCAACGACAGCTACATCTTACCGCACCTGTGCTATGAAACGCTCCTGAACTTCATGGCACAAGAGGGCCACATCTCGGAGGTGAAGCAACTGTACGAGGAAGCTGTGGCTTCCTTGAACGAGAAAGAAAAGCTTGGAGTGCCGCGTGGCTGGCTGACAATCGTTATTACAAAGCTTGCCAAGGATGGCAGCATCGAAGAAGCAGAGCAGCTCACGAAGCAAATGTCTGAGGTGTGTGGTGGATACACCTATAGAGCAGTGGTGTCCGTGCTACGCAGTGCTTTGGAAGCCCAGAATCTGGACATCGTCGACAGCATGGTGGCGCTCCTGGAAGATCGAGAGTTCAACACAGGATTGTCTGATGCCTACGAATTGGTACACTTGGCTCGTGAGAAGGACCTCTCCCTGAAGACATTGGATATTATTCGTCTATTTGAGAAGGGTAACCTGCAAGAGGTGGCTCCGGCTGAGGATGGCAAGGGCAATCTCGAAGCGGCTTTCTATCGGCGCCAGCGCAACGATGTCCATGCGCTCCGGAAGGTCAAGACCATGTACAGCGTGGCTCTGAAGTCGTGCGAGCAGGGCGGTCACTGGAAGCAGGCGCTCGTACTGCGTGACCGGATGACCACGCTACTGGGCCAGGAAGCTATGGGCGAGATTACTGCGAGTATGAGCGCTTCGCCAAGGAAGAACTGGGAGCGAAAGGAGAAGTCGGACTACGAGGAGTAGATAGGTTCGAATAGACAGGGAAGCAGCACTTAGACCCTCACTGTCGACATTGTGTCGATCATTGTGGGAGTGTCAAATAATGTGCTAGTGGCACTGGATAGACAGGCAGCTAGACGACAAACATCATAAACAGGAAGAAACACAAGTTGCTACATACGCGTACTTGGGGATTTGTGCATGTAAGTTTGCCAACACCATGTTGACAACATGCAACGGCTCGATATTTGATTGGCTGAATTTCGATCAAGTTTCAAACCAAACTTGGATGTGGCGACGATTGGCATGGAGCTCCGTAGCGGCAGGTCGCGTGGATGTCTCCAGACTACATGTGCACCTGCTAGTATCTCCGTCATACCCTAGTCTTCTGTCTGCATCAAGTCGAGCGTTCGCTTCTTCCTCCAACGCCCGCTACGAAGCACGTGCCAGTGACGTCAAAGTGCGCGATATCACGTTACGTGAGTTAGTGCGGAGTCCATGGATCGACCTTAAGGAATACTACGGTCCTGTGGAGATGTCGAAAGTGCGTCAGACGTTACCCTCGGTGTGGAAGAAGCTGAGCAACGATGCAGTCGCTCCGGAGATTGTTGAAGACTTCTACGAGGCAGCAAGGTGCTGCAGGCTGCCCAAACTGCAGCGTGACGTCTTCAGTTACATGGAGATGCACTACTTGCACCGTATACGCTTCGAGACGTATGGCCAAATGTTCACCAACCTCATGGATGCAAGAGACCCGCAGAGGATGCGCGCCATTTTCGAGTGTGCGATGACACGATATGACCCTGAACAAGGTCAGATCCCACCCGAAATCATCTATCGTCTTGGAATTAGCGCTGCTATTGCGCTTGAAGAGTATGAAAGCATGAAATCGTTGCTGCGTGATATGGAAGCAAAAGGTGTGAAACCCTCCATTGAAATTGTGACTCGAGTGATGGTTGCTCAAGCGAAACATGGCGACGTTAAGGTGGTGTTGAAGGCTGCCGAAAAACTGGGCCTGCGGAACGATGTGAAGTGGCATGAGGCTGACGTAAATCGCGTGATCACAAGTTTGGGGATCGCAGGAGAACCAGATGCGGCCTTTGATTTCTATCGAAGGTCTCAATTGCGTTTGTCCCCGAAGACACTTATGAAACTGATGCTTGTGTGTAGTGGAAACTCGCGACCAAAACACGCCCTAGCCATTTTGGCAAACCGCCGTCGCTTTGAACTGAAGATGCTGCCAGCACAGTATCCGGTGTTGCTTGAGATTGTTGAAAAGTTGGATATTGGCGGCGAGCCGACAAATGAAATGGCGATTATTCTCAAAGAGATGCGCGACAATGGCATACCGTTCAACGATCGTGTACATGGTCTTATCGCTCGTAACCAGGATCATTTACATGGAACACCGTTCATGTTGACGCCAGTAGTCTCAAAACACGGCGACGGTTTATCACAGGTTGAGTCTGGGAACCAGTCACGAATGAAAGAGGCGGATATGCCTTTGTTGTTTGAACTGCTCAGCGCACGCAAGTTCGCAGAGGCCGCGGCAATCGTAGATTCGTACACTTTACCTGTGAACGACGGTATGGATCAAGGCGATGGGCAGCAAGATACAAAATTCCCAGATGACGGAGCCACTATCGTTCCACCCTGGCTGGCAGATATGGCAGTCGAAGCATACTCTCAAAACCAAGAGATAGACAAAGTGCGCTCACTACTCCGCGGATTTTTGTGTGTACGTGGAGACTTTAAATATGCACTCTCGCGCATTGTTGGACTTTTCGGTGGAAAGGGCAAGCTACGCGACAGTCACATGGCGTACAAAGCCTTTTTGGCAATGCAGTTTCAGGAGTTTCCAATTTTTCGCGTCCGTGATGCACTTGCACGATTCAAACAGAACCACGATACGAATGCAACGATGTTGTTGCTAAGACAAGTGTCAGGGCAGATTGCTAAAGCTCTAGTGGACACACATTGTACGGAAACTGTCGCTAGTCGTCAAGAATGCATACGAGAGCTGGAGAAGTCAGGAGCGCTCAACTTTGATCCTGTACGAGTAGTGCGTGATGTACTGCGAGTCTTCTTGACATCAAAAAGGCTCGACATGGTTATCACAGCACTAGATCAGCTGGAGTCGGATGAAATACCGATTCGATCAGTCGACTACGAGAACATCTTTAGCTCGATGACCAAATCCACCGATAGGGATGACGAGTTGTATACAGCAGAAGACGTGACGACGATCTGGGAGGATATGTTACGTCGTAATGTACGACCCAACAAGGCAGTTTTGCGCCTAGTGATACCGGTGCTGTGCGAAAAAGGGAGTGTGGACGACGATGATCGGTGCAAGCGCAGGAAGATTGCTATGATAGAAGGATATCGACAGGCTGCAAATGATCGTCATGACAACTACGTGTTACCAGTTGCTTGTTTCTCGACGCTGCTCGAAATTGCTGCCGAGGTGGGAAGCTTTGAGGATGTGAACGCCATCCATGCTGGTGCGGTGAAGACGTTAGAAGCGAGCATGACCCAGAAGCATCATAGTCCTGCCGCTCTGAGAAAGATGCTGCAGACGTGGAATGCGATCCAATTGAAAAAGATGGCAGCTGAGAACAGCACTCTTCAAGGACCCACTGATGATGATATGTAAAAATCCAAAGCGAATCCTTACTCTCATGTTTGCTTTGCGAAACACATGTATCAGAATATCCCCGAACTGCGTGCTCAAGGATATAAAAGCCAGGCTAGCAGAGCTCTTCAGTTGTGGTGCAGATGAAAGAATAGATGCAAAGTAGTGCGCTTTCATAGAGATCGTAATATATTGCTGTCTGTGATGGTGCTGTCCCATCATTAAATACTGAGTGGTTAACCCCCCATTTACTTAACCCATGCTCTCGACCGATGTCAAGACCATAGATCCATTGGAATTCATCTCGCTGCCACAGGCAGGGTGGCTCGCGGCGTGGTGTCTCCGCCTGTGCTCTTTCTTCTGCGCGTCCGACTCGACCGTTGACGCGTCACTCCGAAGCTGCTTGCGGTTGCGTAGACCCAGGCGGGTCATGACCTCATCAAACGAACGGCACCACCAGGTCTCCGTGCGGTATTTGATGGACCCGACGCAGCCGAAGCGACCGTCGCGTGTGCGGAAAGCGTGCATGTGCACGTGGTCGATGCTGTTAAATGGCGGTGAATGGAATGCGAACTTGAAGTCCGATTCGGAGTCGTCCTCGTCGGTGTAGTCTTCCGCGATTTCTTGAGCTCGCTCTGCCTTTGAAGGAGCTAACATCACAGTAGGACGCGGCATTTCACGTAGCACCACGGCGGCCACCTCACGCATATGGCGCAGCAGCTCTGCGTCACCGGGTGTAAGTTTGTTCACGTTGCGAATGTGTCGGCGCGGTACCACCAGAATGTGACTGACAACCACAGGCGCCAGGGGGCGAAAGACCACCACATCCTCGTCCTCGTAGAGGAAGGGTTCATCACCGGACTGCAGAATCTCACAAAAACGGCAGTGTACGAGAGCGCCGTCGTGTCCGTATGTGACGCCCTTCCGGGACACTGAGAACGCTGACGATGTCGAGGACGATGACGAGGACGAGGCTGACGAAGGGGACGAACACGGGGACGAGCTGTGTTGGGGGCGTTTCCGCAGCGACCGAGTGGGCTTCATGGACACGGGGGACATGTCCTCCGTGTCGGACCATGAGGGGTTCGTGGCGGCGAGGTCCGCCCTTCGCCCTGGAGTAAGCTCACTCGCGCGTGAGGGCATCATGACAATGGTGGACTCGCTGCCGCGCAGCTCATCGGTTGCTTCCGTTTTGGTCTCTGTCGCGTGGAAGTGTGGGAGACATGCGCGCAGGCGCTTGCGAAGCCGCCTCTCTTTCTCGGGCTTGGCGCTCCTGCTGCTGGGCGCCGACATGACCGTGACCATGAGAGTCTGTTTCCTGCTCTGCTTGTTGTGGTGGAAAGTGGGAAGTGGCGATCACTCGCAAAGCAACAATGACGCCTGCCTCAGCCGCCTCCCTCCGTTACCCGACGTGGGACTTGCTTGGCGAGTGAACGGCGCGCCCTGCTCAAGTGCCGATCACAACGATTACGGCCCCCTACCCGCAGCGGTAAGACTCTCTGAACTTTCGCTGCCGCTTCTCATTGGCTGCCTCGTCCGGATACAGAGCGACATCCGTATAAGCGAGCCTGCCGTTCCAACCTGCTGGCGTCGCAGCATTTGGTGTCTACGCCGTGTTTGAGGTCATCCAGACGGCCCTGAGTCGGGGCC
>PCFV01000985.1:0-10014 GCA_002812785.1 Phytophthora litchii
GTACAAGTATTGACACTTGTTTAAATGCTAAAGTGGAATGACGCAAAGTGGAAAGACGCAAAGCAAACTTCCAACGATTCGATTGAAGTGATGAGGAATGTTCAAGATTCGGGGTAAATCCACTATATTTTGAGCTGAAAATGAGCCACTCTACTAGTTTAATGTCACGAGCATTTCCAACTGCTACCTGGTGTGCCAACGTCGTTATAGTCCATTTAAGTAGCAGTGTTTGGACTACACAAGCCCATATATAGCACATCACACTTTTCTGTGAAAGTATGCCATCAAGTCTCGTGACAACTCCCGACTTGTAAAGAGCTCCTTCGTACAAGCAGCTGCAGCATTTTTCATCACATGAAGCTCATCTCGAAATGACTCGCCGTCATACATGATACAGAAGTTAGTGACAACATGTTTGGATCAACAGGTTTAGCACGCCTGCGCACAGCAGAATAGATGTTTTAACGCATTGCTCACTCGGAAGGTAGAAAACTGCAGAAAATGCGAGGGTCGTCGGCGAAGGTTGGCCAAATCCGCCGAATAACTAATTGCATTGCAATTTGTACGGTATTGAAACTTGACAATAACGCATTTTGACAGGATTCATCGACTACGCGTCGTTGGTGGACACAACGTCAACATCCTCTTGTATCCCGGCCATCACTTCTAAAGCTTCGAATTATCGCCTAGAATCACCATTCCTGGAGCGCCAGCACGGAGCAAAGATAGGTAACACCGACTTGCAAAAGATGTTCTGGTGAATGATAGTGCCTAGTATTGCGAGCTGACCAGCAATAATTTAGTTTTCAGGATGCCTGCTTTTGATGAAGTAACTTATTTGCATACAATGTGTAGCTTATCATTCAGCAAGGTCCATACAAACATCATTCTCGTTTCAAAAAACATTCACAAGCTTTGGATATCATTGTTATCAGACCAGCATTTCGCTGCAACTACCAAGAAGATATGTTGTGTGTTCACAAGCAACACATGACTATCTAGTTCCAGCAGTAGTGTGGAAGTTAATCCACCAGGCGGTATACTTCTCGTACAGTTTTTGGTATCTTGGCTCTGCAGCGCCTCCGATTTCCAAACGCGTGGCCAACGTAGTTGGGGTTTCTCCGTTCTTCATCATGTGTTGGAATGCCTTCTCCAACGCGTTAGCCTTCCACTTAGCCCAGCCATTCTTCACCTTGTTGATCATGTTCGTGACCGAGGACGGGATGATGCCTCGCTCCTCATTTTCCGCGTTGAGCGCATCCGAATCGTCGTTAGCTGTCGTCAAATCCTTCTTGGTTTCACCGCGCAGGAATCGTTTGGCAGCATCGCTGCTCTCGACGGTAAGTAGACGGGTCAAAATGTCAACATCTCTTTCCGTCAGCTGTGAAGCCTTGATCTTCTCTGAGTCGACGATGGCCGAGGCAGCGTTGACACTCGATATGAAGGTGATTAAAGACACTAGGAAAATCCACAGCACAAACCTCATGCTTCAGTCTGCAAGTTACGAACTGAAGCGATGGAGGGCACGAACTCGTCTACGGGACGCCTAGAGAAACCTGGTACAGGCAGCAGCAAAGCATGATCTGCTATCAGGTACAAGATCTTGGGATGGTGCTGCTGCTGATCCTACATGGGCACTTTAATACAATTTTGAAGTGTCGTCGACAGAATCGTTTGTGCGGATTGTCCATGCAATTGTCATAGTGGCGTTTGCATGTGCGTTTGGTACGACTGATCCAGCACAGACAACACGCTGTGGTATTTTAATATGTATAGAACGTAGTGCATTGCCTATTTCTTTTAATCTAACCGTTGGGAAAACCCTCCAACACAGCGGAGACATCGCCACCCCACGCTTCACCATGTTTGCAGTATGTATGTTGATACCCGCCACGCCATCGTCGTGGTACATGTAGTCTCAGCTCTGGGTAAGATGATCCTAGTGAAACGAGCGACGACAAACACACTCTTTTGTCGTCAGGTGCCATGAGATGTACAAAGACTACGAGCTGACTTTGGAATTGGAACCTCTCGAATTGGAAGCGCGTATCAGTTCACTTGTGAATATGTGCACGTGGTTTTCTTGCCACCAGAGCCCACAAGATACGCTACCTACATCGACCCAGAAGTGATCAACTATAAGCTAATTTGTACCGCGACTTTAAGGGAAAGCTGCTCTCTCATGTTTTGTTGGCGATTGCAGTTGAAGAGATACGGAAAAGACTGAGACAAACAAGTGCTTGACCTCTTCAGAAAAACACAAAGTATTCAACTGGAACAGAATCCTTTACAGCTCAATTTTACCCTGGCATGCTGGAGTCATCACGTTGTATCAACAGGATAATCCTGCGTTCGTAATCTGTTCGTGTTCTGTGTGTTTGAATATACCCAACAAAGACATTTAATGGATCGAAAGTGGAGGATCACTCTTGATATTACTTTCGATAGAGGTTCATTTCACAGGTTTGTCGATGCAGCTCTTTATTTGCTCTATCAGACCGTAGCGAAATACATATCTGATAAGATTATCGAAGACGTCTATATATATTAGAGGATCCGGGTTTTTAACCCTGAGGGATTCGCAGCCCGAAGATTGCCGTCTGTCTCAAAGAATGGTTTATCCTGGTAATGCTACGGCCACGTAGTACAGACAACTCAATAGGGATGATAAAAGTTTTAACTTACCAAGTTCTTCAACTACGCCGTGATCGAGCAACACAAGCGCACACACATGTCCATTATCAAGAAAACGGCAGTGAGGGGAGCTGGGTCAAGTTGAGGCTTTAGCCGCTGCTCGCTAGCGCTAGCCAACCACTTGCGCGACACAGTTAGTGTTGGCGTTCCAATTCTTCCAGAAATCGATGCTCCGCTCCACTTCGAATCCGCAGTCAGGAATGTGCTTGATGGACACGTTGAATGCGTTGATAAGTTGGCTGTTCGGGGTAGCTCATGTGCGCAGTTCCGTCGAATTGCAAATTGGACTACGGTAACGTCGCTTTCTATCAGCCAAGTCCGAGGAATAAGTTCTGTCCTATTGCGAAAAACGCGAGTAAATGAGCCTGTTATTAAGATGGTGCAGGGGCAAGATATGAACCAGTCGTAGCTGTGCTCAACTTCTTAAACATGAATTGGCGCACCATAAAGATAGAGAAAGTAGAACTTGGCTGAATATGAGTCTCTCCACCACCGCCTTCACCACCAAGCTTCGCAAAATTCTTCCTGGAGTGTTTTAAAAAGATCATGTTAAAGGCATCTGTCTAACCTTATTAACAGGCAAACTCACCCATGGACAGCTAAATCGTGCGGTTCACCCTCTCTCTCGCTTCCGCCACCTACGCACCCCATTATCAATGACGAGAAGGGAGTGAAGGACGTTGACAAGAGAAGAACGTAGGAGGCAATCTATTTGAACGCCACATTTCCAGCTCTTAATCACTTTAACATGAACGCAATCAATTAATAGACAAAATCAATATCAGCCCAACTCGTTAGCTACCCGCTAGACAACACTTTTGTTCGCCAAATATTGATATTTTTAGTTGATAGCTACGATCAGCGCATTCGCTACATAACCTGCGACCTCTAAACCCGCGACTGTGTCAAATTTATTTGCTGTGTATGCACTAAATAACCCGCGCGTCGCTCTATGGCTCTACCTTCTAGTCTCGAGAGTTCTGAGCAGAGTCACGGTAGTGATTACCGAGCCATTAGCAAGGCATCCCGACAGCGGTTGCACAAATGTCAGAGCATTAGTAAATGTAGCGCGAATGTTGCTCCATTGATGTATGTAACGCGAATGTCGTTCGACCTAAACGACAATTCTTATATTTCCCTTTTAACAAGGATCAAGAGAATAAGTTTTTAAAATTGGTTAGGGTTTTAATCTATCATCGCTTCGCGAGGAGGATCTGTGTACTGCTTTAAGCTACCATCAGCCCTAAGACAACGAAGATTGTCCATATCCACTTTCGCTGAGTCAAAGGACAGTTTCCTGCCGGGACCGCTAGCGAATGTTTGTTCCAATTGCATTAGCTCACCATGAGACCGCGCGCCACGGTGCTGTAACGGCATGTTGATAGCCCCGAAAGAAACTATTCACCGCCAACAATTTGCAGTTCTCTCCGCAAATTATCATTCGGAATCATGAACTGCCACTAGAACTCAAAATTTGTGCAATCACCACCACTGGTACCTAGAACAATCTGCACAGTGGTCGCGCTGGTCCTCCACACAGTCAAGCGCCACGGCGTAATGGCTACCGACTAGCGACAGAACGGCAACCGGGCGAGGATGCACCAGATCAACTTTCAGCAGCGCCCGCGCGACGCACGTGAGGCAGAACATAGGCGTCTAGTGCATGGCGCTGGGTGAGCAGTAAACAAACAGTCTCTTGGGAACACTACCCAAGTCCCGGGGGAGGAAGGTATACGCAACTAACTTAATATACGCGCTAGTTTCTTTCGGAGCAAGACCCCACCGGCGAAAGTCGTAAGTATTTTCGGGAGAGACCCCATGGGCGAGACCCAAAGAATATAGGGTGTCTTACCCCGTGTCGGCTAGACCGCACTCCGGGGGGACCGATATGGAATGTCTAACGTCCACTAAGGCTCCCACCTACTATTGTATAAATTTATCTGAGGTGGGTGTGGATCCCCTGGGCCACGACCTTCTCCACTGCTTAGAGTTCCTGGAAGAGAGCTCTGTGCACTTTGGGGGAAAAGTAAGACCGAATTAACACATCGTTCGACAGTTAGCGCAGGGTGGATGCTTAAGTATATGAGTTTCCTAAGAGTTGCTAACTATTGGGCTTCACTATGGCTCGCCTCATCGGAGTCCTTATCACCGTACCTTCTTTCGAGTTCATCGGACCAGGGGAATTTTGTTCTGGACCCGGGGGATACCGACCTGACGTCCAAGTGACCCCCTGGGGGAATTTGGGGGTGTTCATCCGCAAACTTCAAACCGGGGAGATGTCATCCCGGGCCTGGAGGGGGTGCTACCATTGGTGTCGGAGTGGCTCACCGGGGGCCCTGGAAATCTATATCTCACAACGTAAATTCGTGGTGAGCAGAGTGCGTGGCGCGTGCGACCAGCCGAGACCCTAGATCAGAATCTGACATCCTCCCGGCCTTGACGTTTTGCAGGTCATCGTGGAATTGTTTCAGTAGCTTCTTTCAATATGACACATGCTTAATATGAGTTCTCCCTCCCATGGGTTTCATGATCGGGAAGGTCGCTCCACTTGACCAGGTATCCTGGTTGTCTGTTGAACACACACCGCTTAATCAACTTTTCAATCGCGTACAAAGGCTCACCGGATTCCTCCGTAATGAAGACTGAGGCGGCATTGATGACTGGCCGATGGCTGAAGCGGAGCTTGAGCCTTATATGGCTTCAACAGGCCCACGTTGAAGGAGGTGTGTAGCATGGTCATGTGACGAGGTAGGTCGAAACGCGGTATTCGCATTCTTCGTGATCCGATATGGTCCGATGTAGCGAGGAGCCAGTTTCTGCTTGGTGAGCTGTGTGGCGTTTGCAGAGTGACCGACAGGTAGGTTCTTGGTTGACAACAGCACCCAGTCACCGGTTTTGAAGGTCACTGCACCGCGTTTCTTATCGTGGTACTCCTTTTGGCGCTGTTGGCCTCACGCAAATTGTTTCGTGCCTGTTCCACAATTTTTTGCCGCTTCTCTACGAAATTATTTGCCAAGCCATTTCGAGTGGCAATTGGTTCTGCCTATTAGATAATGACATGGGAGTGCGTCCAGTGTCAATCTGAAATGGAGACATGTTAGTCGATGCGTTCACAAGCGTGGCATGTCCATACACGATAGTGCTCAAGTAATCAGCCCAATTGCTATCATGATGCGAAGTTATACACCGCAAGGCATCTTCCAGAACACGATTCTGTCTCTCCACCTGACCATCCGCTTGCGCACAGTGAGCCGTAGTCATACCGCTAGGATTTTCATCGGCCCTTGCCAAAACAGCGATGCAAATTTGCTGTTGCGGTCTCTGATGAACTGTCGTAGTGAGCCATAATGGAGAACCACCGTTTCGAATTATCATTGAGCTAGTCTTAAATGTGTTCTCTGGAATCCAGTGTGTCCGCTCGTTGGTGAGTCGTGATTTTCTGTGATTAGCTCTGTGCGGAGACTGTCATCGTTTGGTACACGCAAACGCAGTAGAGAGCCGTTGTGCTTTAAGTACAGCAGGTCATTGCTCCGCACTGCTTCTCCCACCGCCAAGTTATAGCACGTAGGCCTGAATAAACATCAGGCCCCGATAGAAAAAAATTATCTTGTGACCCCGAACAAAAGCTGCTTTAACAGACCTGTCAAGAACCGCGCTAGAAACTGCCAGCTGAACCGAGTTGATGCAACGGGAAGTCACTGCTGAGCAGCACCAACGACTCAGCGGAATGCAACCGGTGACACCGGAGTGTTCAACACAATATCCAAATCCCGAGAATTGAAAGAAGCATTCGACGATACGAGTCGTTTATGGCGACGAGAGGAAACACTCCGATGCATAAACATCTTATCACAATCACGAATGGCAACCGTCGAAACAGACGATAACTCCAGCGACTCCGTTGTTGCATTCGCATCCTGAACAGCTAGAGTATCCGATGACAGGCGCGACAAGGCGTCTGCAACCACGTTGTTGCTACCTTTGACATGGTGAAGCAAAAAGTTGTATTGGCCAAAGATGTCGAGACCACGCGCCATTGAGGCTCACATTTGGATGACGAATGAGCAATTTGCACGCGACACCGCCAGTGAATATATCAAACTCCAAATAAGGGCGAAATTTTGCAAGGCCAAACTTAATCGCGAACAATTCTTTTTCATGCGCCGGTCAATGCTGTTTTGTCGACGACAATATCTTGGTAAGGAAGGCAAGAGGGTGATCCGTGCCTTGATACACTTGGGAAAGTGCGCCACCACAGCAATCGTCGGACCGTCGGTCGTTAAAATAAATTGCGCATCGGAGTTGGGCAAGTGGAGGACACGAGCTTGCTTGAGTGCAGCCTTTAATTACAGGAATGCGTGTTGTGGTCAGAACGTCATTGCCGCACGACGTCCTTCCGCACCAAATCACTCAAGGGCAGCACCAATCCGGTAAGTCGCAGATGAATTCCCGGTAGTATCCTGCCAGTCCCAAAAAAGCGCTGCAGCTCTTTGACGGACATTGGGCTGGTCATTTCTCGATATCCTCGGCCTTCTGGCGATCGACATGAAGTCCGTCAGCATCCAGCATCCACGGTGTGGCCCAAAAATTGACGGATTGTCGACCGAAATTGCACTTCTCCAAACGAATGTACAGATGCTCACGCTGAAGTAGCAAGGAGATGGATACAATGTTTGTCCACGTTGCGAGAAAAACACACAGGTCATTTAAGTAGGCCACGACACAACTGAGCTTACCGAAGAGGTTGCGCATTAGTCAGGACCAAACCCCGGGCATCCCGTTAAGGCCCACCTCCTACTGGTAGACTTCTTTATCCGTTCGAAATGCCGTGAACGTTTTGTTACTTGTTACCACGAGCATCTAATAGTAACCGCGGACCAAGTCTAATGTAGAAAGCACGGTGCAGTTTACCATCTTGTCAAAGAGCGCTTCTATCCGTGGCAATGGAATCTTCGATATTTCTGTCTGCGAGTTCATATAGCGATAGTCCAGGACCCATCACACGAGATGCTGCGCGTTGCCAGAATTAATCCATTCTGTACGACTTGGTTGTCTACTGGAGGAAGGACCTTTCTTAAGAACAGAAATATTTGATAACACTTACGGTGAGTTGGAGATCTCAATCCACTGCTGATCTAAGCGTTCTTGCACAAAGACGTCCAACGCCTCTTGCTCCGTCCTGGAGAGTCGAAATGGTGCTCGCAAGCTTGGCTTTGCATCCGGCTTCATCGTCAATTCAAATTTAACTTTGAGATATTAACTCTAGCTCCTCTTTCGTGACGCCGATGTTCTCACGTGTGATTTCGTCAATAAATTCGTCTAGTTCATCGTAGCCAACATCGCTTGTACGCCTTGTGTGACCCAGTCGATGTCGGAGTTGTACCGTGCGAACCAGGGAGCGTTGAGGATGACATCATGGCTGCAAGGCAGCGTGTATTCTGTAACGAACTGACTGTGGAACTCGTAGTTCCCATGAAGATGCCCGCTTCGACTTCGTTTACCACGCCTTTGGTCGTTTTGCCATTAAATCTCTCAATTAGCTCGGGGCATTGACGCAACTGCTTCAGATAGCCCTGGACGGATAACAATATGATCCGTGCGACTATCAAAAGTAATCATGACTGGTGATCCGAACAATGATACCACCGTTCCTTCCTTGTGCACCAAACTGCTGCCACTGCCAGACACCTCCCAGTTTCAAGAGGTCAAGCGGTTAACCTTACTCCTGCTCTAAACAACCGATTCATAGGCGGTAGACAAGGTATGGTTACTGACCGTGGCCCCCCCGGGACCCTTCTTGTTGAGAAGGTACTCCCGACGAGCACACGGCTCCGGATAAATCCCTCATCTGAGCGGGCCGTCTAACCACTAGGAAATTTCTCCATTGATCCAAGTTCAGAGGCGCGTACGACGCGCCAGCGAATAAGGCCTGGGGACGAAAGTTCCAAGCGCTACACCACAGTAGTGTTTGTATGCACGATCCCGGACAGCCAGCCAAGCTGGCTGCGTGCACAGTTCGGACTCAATCCCAGTTGGGACTGACGCAGGATCGGTAGGATCATGTCACTGTTGCCTGCAAGGGTCTCCTAGTTGGTCTTAGATGTAACTCTAGCGAACTAAGTCTCCAATTCCTTCATTCCTTCATTTGCCTTCAACCACATAAGCCTTCTCCCAACTTCGCTATCCCGCTGTCCGGTCCTCACATGATCGCACTACCCCTCTGATTTTCTTCTTTTGCCTAATCCTTTTGAGAGCATTTCTTCTTTGTATGTCATATTTGAAAGGTTTTTATACAAAGGTCAAGTTAAACAAAAGTAACGAGAAGTCGATAAAGTGATACCCTGGCTAAAGCATAAATTTCACGTGATGTTCCTTGTGTCGGCTACGGGTAACATCCAACGTAAATTACCCTGACATTTATTGGTAGCAAGGTTGCTCGAAGCACTTGATATCGGGCTATCCGTGTTGTTCGAGCGCCTTGACTGCAAAGGCAAGATTATGTGGTACAGACTATTACAGTTGTGATTATCTTTAAAATAAAGCATTATTGTAAATTGCGGTCCCAGGAGCATTGCTGGTGGCTATCAAACAAACGTGCATATTAAAATGCCGTAAAATCGATTTCATTAGCAAAGCTACGACGTCAACTTATATGTGCTGATCAACAGCTACTTATTAACAGTGACAAGTCTTTCCACGTCGACACACACGTTTTCTAGATTATCGAGAGCCAACTAATGTGATCAGAGATACTGTGGTGAATTAGCTCAAAATTGCTAGCAAGACTGAGAAGCTGGGTGGACCATTGAGAGTTTAAGTGTTCGAATCCAGCTGTCCATTAAATTGCCACTGCAATAGCCCAAGATAAGAGAGCTCTGAAGTTGCAAAGAATGTGGGTATCACCTCCTCAGGTCAATATGCTGGTGAGGTTCATTCACATTAAAACATAACTGATTGAGCTATTACAAAGGCTAGGATAGCAGATATTGACAAAGTACAATATGTATGTGAGAGGCACGAGAAACGAGTAAAAGCTTACCAATGCAAGATTTTGAACTCAATTCTCTGAAGTTTAATTCACAGTTTAGGATGATATCCTTTGTGATCAGCTGCTATGGCGATGCGAGCTCGCTTGAAAGCGCCATATCACCCTCAGGTTCGGATTGGTTTAGTGCGCTTTGTTGCAAGGTGTGAGCATTATCACACATACATTTTTGAGGCCATTGCTACGAAAGACTGTTGTAGAGTGTGAAATTTCAGGGCTTCTTCGAGCGTAGCACGACTTTGTTGCCATACTAACGGATTTTCCCGATTACAAGC
>PCFV01000986.1:0-10013 GCA_002812785.1 Phytophthora litchii
CTTGAGCACTGTACCAGGTTGAGGACGCTGCTGTGTCGTTTCTGTTGGTGAAGCAGGTGGTCCTGCTGTCGTGGTCACTGCAAGGCGAGGCATTGACACAGAGCGACCTGTGCGTGCTGTTGGCATGAGGATCGTTGCTGCCTGTCTCTTTATCACCGCTGATCCACTGTTGCTTCGCGGGACTTTGGTGCTTTTGCGATTGGGTTTCGGTCTGCGCATTACGGGTGCTGGAGGAGGTGGAGAGCTGGTCGAGTAGACGATGGGGTGCACTGCAGCAGGCGCTACCGGCTCCGTCAACTGCTGGTGGTCGTTTTCAACGACTTTGTGTTGACACGGAGACACCGCATCTAAGGAATCGAGAACATTTTTGCCGTATCTCTTGGTCATGATCTCAAGCTCGGTCCCCCACGAGGTCGCAGAGCTCGAGCGATGACGAGCGTGATCCTGCATGTCAAGTGAGGAGAAAGGTAGAGCTAAGTCGCTGCTAGGATGTGTCTGGTGCAGTGCTAAGCGGTTCATGAAGCCTTCCAGTGAGCGATCTCGAGTGTTACACTTGGAGGCGGCGCGTGAGTCTTCCCCACTTCCTAAAGCTGTACGCATCTGCTGAAGGACACGCATGATGGCTACGGGATTGACGTCTTTGGGGGAGATATGCGCTGAACAGGAAGATGGCAAACCTACTAGTGCGAGGAACTTGGCACCAGGTTTGATGGTGTCTTGAAGTAGTACGGTGAGCTTGGAACTGTGATATCGCACGAAGGCCACATCTTTCAGTCGGACTTCAGCAAGCGCTGTTACAAGCGCTTCCGCTCCATTTTCGACAGTAACTCGCTGTTTGACCTCTTCGCGATTCTCAGACCACGGGAGTGGGGGCTGTGCAACGGCCTTTGCACCGTTGCCAGACCCAAGAGCCAATTCCACAATCTGAAGTTTGGATTTGGCCGGCGCTGCTCCTGTGAGTAAGCTTTCATAGGTCAAACAAACCGTCACCACTGTGTGAGTAAGTGACGCAGTCAGTGATGGTATCGCCTCGGTAACTCCGAACTGTTGGGTAGTTGTGAGATACTCTCGCCCCCCTGCGAGTACCATCAGAGCCTCCTCTGCGTTTTGCACCTCAAGCACCACAATCTGTCGTGCAGCATCCGTCGGCGATGATGACATTGCTTCGAGACCGAGCAAGTCATACACGGTCTCATTGAACACTGCAAGAAAGCTGATGGTGAACTTTGCTCGATGGAAGCGAGCATCACTACCGTGTACTCCTACTGCCGCAAACAATTCGTGTAGTATCAACTCCGGCACTGTTTGCTGTACTGTAGATCCTCTAATGCTCAGCGGTGGAGCACCTACAAACGTGGTGACACAAGCATTGCATCCGTCTAGCACGGACTGGAGAAGTGGCGTCACGGATTCATGACGGTCCCATTCACGTGCTCGATCTGAAAAGACTGCGTCACATTTGACTCCAAGTACTTCGCTGTTACCTTCAGAATTGCCACCTTCGCGCAGGAACAGTTCACCGTTGCCATAATTTGCACGCAGCACCAACTTCTCGGATTTGTTTTCATCGCCAACAGCAGTATCTGGAGATGGATCAACGTTTTGTAGTTGGCATACTATCAATGCATCTCGTCTTGATCGCCAGAGTTGTTCGTGAAGATGTTGACGCGCAAGTTCAGCGCTATACAGTGCTAAACGCAACGGCGCATGTTCAATATGTGCTGTCTTGGCATACCTAGAGGAGCGTTCGACCAGGGTCATCACAGGAGTGCGAAGTCTCTCAAGGAATCGTCGGAAATCTCCTTGGATAGCCACAAGTGGAGCTCGAGTTTGCGCGAGTGTTGCGCGCATTCCTCGCAAAGAGGTGATGGTATCGCGGGCTAGACCATTTACCTGACGACGATAGACAGCATGTCGTTGGATTGCTGCTTGCTGAGATTGTAGATGTTCTCGAGCGCTGGCACCGTAAGCCTGAAAAGCCTTCGACTCGGCTGTTTTTGCCGCCACAGCTCCTTTGAATTGGTTAGCTTGGTGCTGCAGTGCATCTCGCTCGTCTCTCAAAGTTTCTAGTTCATGCTCTCGGAGCTCAGCACGCTGTCGAGCGGCCTGAAGCTGTTCACGTAGTGCAGAGTTTTCTCGTTCACGGTGCTCGCTTTGTGCCTGTGCCTCAGTCCACTTCTCCATGATCGACTTGAAGTGCATACCGCGTTTACCCATTTCTGCAGTCAAGTGCTCTACGTTGTCGCGCAGTAATTTCGTTTCCTGCGCCAGTAGTTGACGCTCTTGGCGAAGCTCTTTGGCTGCTGATTCACTTTGCACCAGCGCTTCGCGGTCTTCTCTAGCACGTGTGCGCAGTGCTGCCAGTTCATCATGTTGCATGGAAATACATGCGTTCAGCTCCATCACTTGCATTGCACGTTGATGAGCTTCTGCAAGTGCTTTCTCTTTGGCCTTCTTCGCGTCTAGCAGTTCTTTCCAGCAAAACTCGCCGGCTTCAGCATCGCCAAGCGTGGAGGGAGCAAGTTGCTCCCTCACAGAATTCTGTGGCGCCACCATGTCATTAAGATTTATACCGCTTTGAGATGATGAACCCACAGAACCCATTTTCCGCTCATTCTCGGCAGCAGCAGCTCGCAGGGACAGAACTTCTTTCTGCAATTGATCTAGCTCCATTAGCAACGAGTGATTGCGCTTTTCCACTTCTCCACGCTTGCTGCGCTCTGCTTGGACCTTTTTGGTCATGTCCACAAGCAAGTAAGCTATGGACTCTGTACCATTTTCTGGTTGTAACTGGGTTGCCTGATCTTCGCTGGCTTCAGCCTCTTCTCCGCCTTCTTCTTCACTTGTCGGTTCTTGTTGATCATCTTCTTCTTCCTCTGGTGCTATACGAGGACCTTCGCCATCATCTTGAAATTCACCTAGTCGATGCATCTGATCTCAAAGTTCCTCGGAATGTAGAGAAGCACTCGGTTGTCTACGAGTCGGGAGATTCAAGTGATGAGAACTTTCTTATTGTGAGATTGACAGGGGAGCTTTATGACAAGGTAAACTGTTTTTAGGGAATTTGAAGTTGTCAAGAATAGATGGCTACACTTTTAGAGTAGCCCAATGTCCGTCAAGTAGCAACAATTCTTGGTCTCATCATCACAACAACATGCAGAGCTCGCGATCTAGTGAGCGACAACTGTCGCTGGGAAGAAAAGGCCGACTCAGTAATCAGGAAATGGAGCAACTCCGCAGCCAGGTGGGTTCGTGCATCGAAATGGCTGCATTAGGCATCGCATATCTGACGTTATCTCCGATCAATAGCTCGCTCAAGCAGCGGCATATGCGCATAAGCCAGAATACCATCGACCTGCCAAGGCTCAATCAGCCTCGAAACCAATGACAAAGATCTATCGTCGCGTAGACTCTGCTCAGGATACTAGTAGCAATCAAGGACGCCCAGCCCGAAAGACCCTGGCCAGCATCCAGTACGAAAAGCAGTTCTCAGCAAAGGTGTATGACTCATTGAAACCTCGCCCCACTCGTGGTATTGGATCCGAAGCTAAGACAATCCTGCAAGACGAGTACGTTACGAAGCCTCGAGAAGTAAGTTGCATCCCACAAAATCTCTCTACTACGAAACCAAGCGAAGGCACTGAAGCTGACAATCAGATCTCAAGTGGTAAACGTCGTGGTCCTGCAGTAATTTCTTAAGTGTTTATCATGTAGCAAGCAGTTACGGATATCGTGTCATTGCACTGCAAGCTACAATTAGTTAAGTACTTTGTGGATTCATTTGTTTCGAACATGGTCATTTCAACTTGAACGCAAAGTTCGAACCCAACGCACATTACGATGGCACGTAGCGCCAGCGCGCACGGGCGTCCAAGTCGTCCTTTTGGGCATGCAGTCGCAGCATCTCCTTCTTCTCGCGTTGTCGCTCCTTCTTGCGGCGGTTCTCACGCTGACGCTTAGTAAGTCCATCCACTAGTACTTCAGTCGGAGCAGCAGCTTGCATGCGACGTGCCTGGCGTTTAGCAGCACTGGATGCACCCACCACTTCCCATCCGTCGTCATCGTTTGACCCACTCAAATCCGAGTCCGACAAGATTTCCTGCACTGCAGCATCCTCCGTCCCTCTTCCGACTTCTTCAGTCTTTCCACCTTCACTACTCTCACTATCTCCACTTTCATCACTCTTCGTCGGCCGTAGCTTGATGAACTCGGCCGGTACTCGGTACTCCACTTCTCCATCATCGTACTTCAGATGATACTCATTCCCTTTGCGCTGCTCCAATATCGTGGCTGGGAACCACTGATCACCCCCCCCGAATCTGGCCAACACTTGCTGATCCACTGCAAACTTAACGCCGTCTGCAGACGGCAACGACGCTTTGATCTTGCGTGCGAGACGAGTTCCGCCGAGATTTTTGGGCTTGAACTTGCGTGTTGCCAGCACCTGTGCGGCCGAAAGTCCGTCGTCCGAGTCGCTTTCACTTACGTCGTCATTGCCACTAATTGGCGCAGCTGGAGCGGAGGCTTTTGCGGGGACTACAGACGTTTGAGGCTTCTGTGGAGATCGCTGAGGGGGCGATGGGGAGTCGGAGGCTGCGGATTTCTTGGATTTCTTCTTGCTGCGCTTTTTGGAGCGTTTAGAGGACGTCTGTGGAGCTGGCGGAGACTGCAGCCACTTGTAGACGAAGAGCGAGAGCGCCGAGAGCAGCAGCGTCAGCACCAGGCGAGCCAGGAACGACAGCTCCGCCATTTTGATTCTTTCTCTAGTTTGCAATGCAATTGTGTCGGTTTTCGTTTTCGACGAATGAGTGTAAAGAAAGCATGCCATTGGTTGATATAAAGATACGGTCTTGTGATTGGCTGTAAATCAAGTTGAAGTGAATGTTTGTCGATGCCATTCACATTGCAAGCTTCTCGCACTGTGCTTCGTCTTGGTCTATGGATACAAGTGCGTCACATTCATGATGACCCAGAGGCGTGACGACCAGTGAGTTGAAGTGGATGGCACCAAGCACCACCGCAACGAGATCTTGCTCGAATCACGTAGCCTACAGTACTGCCGCGGGAATCTCGAGCTGCGAGTGGGCAGCGCTGGGTAAGCCGCGTGGGTTCGCTCTCTGCGCAGATTGCGTCAATGGCTTATCCCTTTCCTGCGGCGCCGAGTTGCTGCGGCCGAGTGCACCTCAGCGGCGCGGTGTTACAGACGTTCAGGTGCATGCTCGGAAGAGCTACACCTCAAGATCGCGCGATCTTTTGGATGCGGCCGTTGCTTCAGGACCGTATCTTTTCTGGGGACGCTCAGTGCACTGCCGCGCCGAGCGCAACGCACTCGGGCTCTGCATAATGCGATTTGCACTGGCATCGACGACAGCCCGCTTCAGCGATGTAGCGAGGCGAGCTTCGTTTTTCCGATACCATGCTCACCAAGGTCCGTTGTCACTTGTCATCGTCGGGCGTTGGAGTAGATCCCACTGCGCCATCCCACGTAACCGGTCTCCGGAGGTGGACGGCGTGCGGACGTCTACTGGGCTAACCACGGGCCAAAGATATAAAGATCCTGCTTGACCTGCTGCTTGACCTGCAGGCAAACCGCACATTTCGCGGGGTGGCCGTTACTTGAAAATGGAATGCCTTTAACTGGAGAAGGGCCAGGGAGAGGAGCAGGAACCCAGGCAAGAAGAAGACGACTGCACCCAGAGCAGCACTCATTTGCGATTTCGACTCGGACGCAGCGCACGCCTAGCCCACCTTAGTCCGTCTTAGTCATGCACCCCATCGACCGCCCGGCGTGGCAGCCACCTGCCTGCCCAGAGCGCGCATCTCCACCGCAGTCCCAAACAGGATGGTTCTCCCTGCAAGATGCCGAGCAACAGCAGCAACACCAACAGCAAAATGGATGGATCCAGGATACTAGTCCTAGCACCGACTACAACAGCAACCAGGACCAACGTGCCTACGCCTCGTCGCCCATGTACTCATCGGTACCGGCACCAGCACCAGCACCTCCATACTTGTGGACAGGCGAGTCACACCCACCGACTCGAGTCTCGCAGTTCGTACCATCTCCGACCTATGCTAGACCTCTCATTCTGTCGGACTCGGAGATGTACGACCGAGGTCATAGTGACCAGAAGCCCCAAGTGCAGACGGTTCTTCGCCGCAATAAACAGATCGCCATCGGTCGTTGGAACAGTGAGGAGCATCAGTGGTTCCTCAAAGGCCTCGAGATGTTCCAAGGACCAGCATGGGGCGAAATTGCCCGCCTCATTGGCACCCGCACGTCGACCCAGGTGCGAACCCACGCCCAGAAATTCTTCACGAAATTGGCCAGACTGAACCAGACCATGCCCTACTTCGAGGTGCAGATCCAGAAGGAGCGAGACCGACTCGTAGCTCAAGGTGCAAGTGTCACTCCCACAGCACAGAGCACACCCAATGCTTCAGTATCCGCAACACTGTCGCCATGCAAGCGTGTGGCGTCTGCCAGCAATAGTCCCAGACAAACGCTCAAGAGACTCAAGGAAGAGGGAGCGACCGTCTCAGCCTACACAGCGGCCATCCAAGCCAAATATCCACAAGAAACCTACGACATGAAGCCTCGAGTGTACACAGGCGTTGGTGTGGGGATCACATCGGCAGTGTCACCCTCGAGTGGACCAATGATGACCAAAGAGTGGACGCAGTGGACGTCGGATGACGCCAGGCAATGGCCACTGGCGTCACCAACATCCACCGCTGCTTCGCTGCAGCTCACGCAGATGCAAATGGGCGACGATGGACAGCAAACAAGTAGCACTGCAGCGTCCGACGACTCGCTGCCGTCCATGAACAAACTATTGCATCGGAGCAGCACCACGACCTGAAGTTGGCGTGCAAGTGGTGAAGCGAGATTTGACCGTCGATGTCCGTAGCGTCCAAGTGAGTGGAGATGTATACTACCTATTACCTGCCTATCCTGCCTCCGTACAATTCTATAAATCCACCACCAAAAGAATGAAGTTTCATGCAAATGTAGCCATATCATCTCCTCGCCTCTTTTGATTGGTCGAAATAGCTATTGCGCCACGTCACACATGCTCATTGCTCAACTTGATCATGGCGCTAACGCGGCGTCGCGCGTCGACCAAGAAGCCGCATGTTCCTCGTCGCGAGCCCTCGCGTCACGCCGTCGTGATGGTGCTGGGAGACGTCGGTCGCAGTCCGCGCATGCAGTATCACGCGCTGTCGTTGGCGCGTATGTCCCCGAGTCTGCGTGTGACGCTGCTGGGATACGAAGGCGAGCGCTGTGTGCCCGACGTGACGTATCAGAGCAACATTGAGCTCCTGACCTTCACTCCTCTGCTGCAGCGACTGCCGCGTAAACTTTTTCTGGTGCTGGCGCCTGTGAAGGTGATGCTGCAGCTATTGCAATTGCTCTGGCTGTTGCTGGTCACGGCTGGAAGTGTGGACTTGATTTTGCTACAGAACCCACCGACGTAAGAATTGACTAGATGAAGAGTTGATGTTGTGAGTAGTCGAAGGTATTGATAAGGCATTGCGGACGTTTTACATTGCAGGATCCCGACGTTTGTGGTGGTGTGGCTCTGTTGCCGGGTAAAGGGTGCCAAGTTCGTCATTGATTGGCATAATCTAGGATACAGTTTGCTGGCACTGTCACTTGGTAATGGACATCTGCTAGTCAAGGTACGACGCGATGAGATTTGGTTGAACAAGATATTTGTTGGTTCTAATGATTCGGTTGGTGTGAATAGATTGCAAAGTGGGTCGAGCGAGTGTTCGGACGCAAGGCAGATGCTAATTTGTGTGTCACGCATGTGATGCAAACGTGGCTGAGAGAGACTTGGCAGATTGAAGCAACAGTGCTGCACGACAAACCACCGCTCTTCTTTAAGCCCACCCCACTCGACACGCAGCACGAATTATTTTCTCGCGTAGGCGATCAGCTTGAACACTGCAATGATGTACGTGACGATTTCGCTATCTGTAAGGCTTTTTTCGATGGAAGCTGATTGTTTGTGGTGCTATTAGCTGGTGATGTGGGGTGAAAACTCGGCTAACCTTGAGGAGACACTACTCACGCGCAAGACTCGTGGACTTAGTGGCAAGAAGGGCAGGACTGTGGTGCAACCGCGCGAGAACCGGCCGGCTATGATCATCAGTTCTACGAGCTGGACGGCTGACGAAGATTTTGGTATTCTCCTCAATGCACTGGAGCTTCTGGACAAACGCACATCGTCCCTAGGCGTGTCCGAGTTTCCGAACCTGCTTGTGGTGGTGACGGGCAAGGGCCCTCAGAAGGAGATGTACCTAGAGAAGATCCGGCAGCTCGCCTTCAAACGCATTCGAATTGCCACAATGTACGCGTGCTGCGATATTAGGTGTGTTGTCATCGCTCACATTTTTGTTGTCGACTAGGTGGCTCGAGGCAAGCGACTACCCACTCGTTCTGGGCAGCGCCGACCTGGGAGTGTGCTTGCACACCTCGTCGTCCGGTTTGGATCTGCCTATGAAGGTGCTTGACATGTTTGGCTGCGGACTTCCAGTGTGCGCCATCAGCTTCAAGTGTCTCGATGAACTCGTCAAGCACGACAAGTAAGTTTGGTGTCATCATTTTAGCTCTTGTCGCCTAATTGTTAAATTGGACGTGTCGTAGGAACGGCCTGGTGTTCGATTCATCAGAGCAGCTTTCAACTCAGCTCTACGATCTGCTCAAGGGCTACCCGACGGACACAGCACAACTCAACCGTTTGCGAGCGTCTTTGAAGACAGTAAAGGTGAGCTTATATCATTTGTTCCCCCAAGTTGGAGCTGATTGTGATACTTGTGGCAGCACGAGTATTGTCAGAATCGTTGCAAGCGATGGTAAAGTAGTTTCGTGGGCGAACGTTGTCGACGTTATCGTCAACAATGATTGTTTCGTACCGCTGCTCGTTATATGCCAGAGAACTGGAATCGTGCTGCTGCACCGCTCTTCAAAAGACAACTTCGTCTTCGCTAGACATAGACAAATGTAAATTCAGAAGCATAGCTATTCCTGATCCCAAACAAAGAATGTCATTCGGTTCTACATCGAAATATTACACTGGTCCACTGATAACCATAACCGCGTGACTGTCTCTGAGTTCCACATTAACTAAATTCTCTTTCGAGGATACCCACTAGAATGAGGAGCTTCACGTGTTGTGCCAATGACTTCTAGATGGTTGGCTGCTTTGAATGTTTGTAGCACATTGTTGTTGATGCATGTGCTTAACAGTGTCGGTGCTTGGCATGATGACTTAACCGATGAAGCCATTCCGTTTGATTACGATGAGAAATGCAAACAGTGTCGGTGCTCGGCATGATGATGAAACATTCCGTTTGATTACGATGAGAAATGCCAAAAACAGACTAGACAACCTTCCCATCGTCAATACAAATGTCAACATAAGCTCACCAGCATATTCACGTTGTGTCATCCAAAGTATCTTCATCGTCACAAGTTCATCGAGGAGCTCACTTTCACTTTTGCCTCGTCAGCCTCAAGCCACCACCAAGCAGCAACTACAATGGCCCCCAACTCCGCCACCTCGACCAAGATGACGCACCGTTTCTTGGGCGATTCCGGTCTTCTCGTGTCCAAACTCGCTCTCGGGTCTTGGATGTCCTATGACGAGAAATACACTGTCGACGCATGGTACGAAATGGTCAAGATCGCGTACCAACACGGCGTCAACTTCTACGACACAGCCGAGATCTATGGCAATGGCCAAGCCGAGGAACTTCTCGGTGGTGCCATCAAAAAGGGCATCTCCGAAGGACTTTGGAGTCGTGAGGACCTGGTGATCTCCACCAAAGTGTTCAACGGCTACAAGGGATTCACAGAATCGGGTCCTAACGACCAGGGTAACAGCCGCAAACATGTTATTGAGGGTGTGAAGGCGTCCTTGAAGCGACTCGATCTCGAGTACGTGGATGTGATCTTCTCGCACCGTCCAGAGCCCTATACGCCCATTGAGGAGACAGTGCGAGCC
>PCFV01000987.1:0-10010 GCA_002812785.1 Phytophthora litchii
GCGGGACACCAAATGATCGAGAACATCTTGTTCAACGAAGCCATGAAGATTCGTAATCGTTTTTATTAAACCATGTAGCAAGGAAGCCTAATATCAAAAGAACAACATATTAACTGTACAGTCAAGAGGTCAAATGGTATATAATATTCTCTGTCGCTGATTCTACTCTGAAAGGCTGCTTAGTTTAGGTACAGGTCAAAACGTAAACTGATTCGTTCGACGTTTACTCTATTCATTTCCATATTGATTGCGCTCGAGCGTCTCAGTTGCCACAGCAATCAGGAAAAATTCTTCATCTCGATCATTTTCAATTGCTGGGATGTTCGTATTGAAAGAGTGCCTCTACACCAACTAATTCGGTTACCATAAGGCAAGAAAACATCCAGCTCCCAATTGATCGCGTGAAATGTTGCATCATTTTTACTTTCCAGCTGCTAAACTTACCATGAATCGTTTATTGGTTAGTTTACTCATGCTTATTGCACGCATTATACTATCAACTCATTTCTTGCTTTGCTTATTCTAAGCATTTCGTCACAAAATCGATAAGCAACAGAGATGACAACGGAATTCATTGGATCTCGCTCTAGTCGAGGCTGTTCAGTAAATCGCGGCCAGAGTCTGTGAAACCCGCAGACTTAGCTTATGCGCAATCCATGGGCTAATCGTACAAACTTCGAAGGCCGAGAGTACGCGATTACACTTAGGAGACGATAGAAGACGTAAGCAAGCAGTTGCCAAAAGCAAGTTTTAAGAAGGAGAAATGTATACGATTCCTCTAGCTGAAGTGTCCTCGCGATAGGACTGCCATTTTCACGCCATCATCGTTTGCAAAACATACGTTGCCTCGCCATCAAACATGATAAAAATTTTCGATCTGCGCTTACGTATAGTGAGTGAGCTACGACTCGTGACGAAGACCCTGCGTGCTATAACTCAATCTGCAACAAACCGACACAACCACTTGCCCACCATTAGGTTGAACAATGCCCACTCTGTCCGGCAGTCTCGTAAACGGTAAACTGCATTTCACAAATGAAGACTTCTCGTTTCTCCTCGGTGACACGGACACATTGCAAGTCTCAGCGATAGACCACAGTCAAGGACTTGATACCGATACTCTTGGTGCCGGTATGGAGAGTCTTATTGCTAGTAGCAACCCCAGCGACGATAACCACGCCGAAGAACACAAAACTTTCCGAGAAAAAGAGGCTATCAGACGACGAATATATCGTCAGGTTTTAAAGTCTGAGCGCGAGGAGTTACGTCAACAAGTCGCCACTTTGAACGAGAAACTATCCAGCTTGAAGCAGATCAAGGAAATCGAGAAGATCATATTTGATGCCAAACAAACACCAGAATTTTGGATGTGGAAATCTGTTGCAATGCATGAGCGCCATAAAATCAACCTGGCTGAAGAGGAACAGCAGACATTAAGAATTGCCGTCGACATTCAAGCTGCTTACATCAAAGCTCTTACTGAGGTCGTACCACATACAGAGGGAGATTCATCAAGCTGCGTTAACGCGACCCAACCCACCAGTATTCACGGCAAACAATTATCGGAGGAACTGAGGCTACTGTTTTAGATGCGTTTATTCAAGAGCTCGACACTGGTTATGCAATGCACAATTCAATGTGGTACCAAAGTGGAAACCTCAAACAATCATCGTAGAAAAAATCTACGTCATGCTTGGCAATCTTTGCAGCTGAAGATTGATATCATTGTCAATGGATTTTACCCTGATGATCACCATACTCGCAATGCTGGATTTTAGATTTGTAGCCATGTAGAATAATACCTAATACCCCAAAAGGCAGCTTGCTCAAGAGTCACTTCGATCCTCATTACGCTTTTAGTTCTCTACCCACAACTCCACCGTTCAAATCATGGCTTCTCTTGTCAAAGGCCTCGCTGGTGACCTCACTGGTTCCGCAGATGTTTGCAAGATCATCGCGGATTTTTCGAAATGCCAAGCATCGGAGTATCTTTTGCCAAATGAGACTATCGCTTTCTCAATGGTATCAGTGAAGGAAGAGTTCACGTTTACCAACTTGGCTCTGATCACACTCGAAGGTGAAACTGCCACCACTACTCGCAAGCTCGTGGAGCGCTACGAGTACAAGGACAACACTATCAGACACATCAAGTTTGAGAGTGCAGGACACGTCGATCGTGACTGCGAGATCAAGTTCCACATCGGTAGCAAGAGCATGTCCATCGACATCGCTAGGGGTGAACAAACTTCAGCTCAAGGTATCTACAAGGTGCTGGAGTTGCTGAGTCGAGCTCAAGTTGCAAACGAGCGACTCTGGGAGATCAGCACTTTAGGCATTAAACATGCTAGTGAAGCTTTGTATCTGACTGAAAACTGTGGCCAAACGCTGTTAAAACAGTCAGACGAAGCGACTGCGTGGCTCTATGAAGCGTATAAACGCACTCACCCTCATTGCTATCGTGACGTCATTCAAACAGCCTTCTCGGACCTCCGTCTCGTTGACAAGATGGCACAATAGGTTTTCAGCTTTGAGTCTTCTGTTTGCTGATATTAACAATAAATTGTTTCGAGCCCCTCGGGTTAATAGATAGTTACGTTCATGTCATCTACCAGTAGACGGTACTAGTTTTTGCTGTGAGCCTTTATGGCTTCGTTGAACAGAATGTTTTCAATCATCTGATGGCATGACGCGACGTTGGCTTCTGTGCCACTAAGCACAAAGTCTGTAAGCTCACCAGTAACAGAGCGCTCGTCCGACAATGAACGGATTGGCAGTGCGGGAGAAATTAGGTAGCACGTTTGCAATAGAGCAAATCGAGGAGACATAGCACGTGGACGACGCACCACGAGATATCCCTTCTCCTGAAATTGGGCGCCGTACACTGGTTTGCCAGCAAAACTTACCGGGTCGATGTACGATCGCCAGACGATCACAACACGATTTTCTTCGACGTATCGACGCACGATCTGCTTGACGCGATAATCTGCCTGGGTGCCCTTCGCATGAAGCTCCATTCCGAAGCTCTCGATTATAGTGTCGTCCGTGGTCTCCACATTCTGAACAATGAAACAATGCCAAGAAATGTCAGTCGAATACGATTTGCTTGGCCCTCACCTCAATAGCACTTACCTGAAGGTCTTTGTGATACAAAAAGCGGAACGGCATGTGCTCCAAAGACCTCGAAAAGTATCGCCATGCAGCCGTTCCGGTTGACGTGACATCGAATGGTAACACTTTGCTTGCAAAAATCTTCATGTACACTCCATCAGCTCCTTCATGTATCTCAGCGTCATTAAACGAGGATTCTTTCGTGTCCAGTCCGTTGTCATGGAAGACAGCATCTACTTCTCTATACGCCGCGTCGATGCCTTCCATGAGTTCCTTGAAAATATTAGCATCTGAGCGATCCGGCGTTGACATGTGCATCCTTTTCAACCTCTGTCCATCTCCCAAACAACTCTCGATCGCCTATCCCAAAACAACTCATCAGTTCATATCTCCTTCCACTTTGTCTACAACCTACATTAGTCGTGGCTCTCGCTTGCAGGAGTTTCTCCAAACTTTTGGCAATTTTAATTTGTCCTTCCAGCACCATCTTCAGCTGTCTGTTCTCCCTCTCCGACTTGAGTCTCTGCTCCAATTGATGACTGGCCATCTCCTTCCACACTGCAGGAGCTTCTTCTTCCTCTTGTCTCTGTATCGGCTGTTTCACCTCCGCTGTAATTGCAGGAACACGAGTTTTCTGTAGTGCTTGGAGCTTCTGTTGCATATCTGCCACCTTCTCTCGAAGGTACAGAAGCTCCCGTCGCTCTTGGTCCCGCACCCTGTTCCTCGTACTACTGCGTGATGTTTTGCACGACTTCGCACTGGGCGTTGCCGCCTTGCTGCAGCTCAGCTCCTCCCCCTTGCGCTTCTTCACCATCTTTTGCCCTGCTCCAGTCAACGTTGCCGCCTTGCTGCAGCTCAGTTCCTCCCCCTTGCGCTTGTTCACCATCTTTTGCCCTGCTCCAGTCATACTGGGATCGGTGGGGGAGCTCCCTAAGGTGGGTGGAAGCCCTTCCAAAGCAATAGACAGCGCTGCCTCATCAGTTCCTGCAGTCATGAACTCGTCCACGAAGCAGAGCGCCGCCGTGAAGGCGTCCGAGTCGTCTTCGAGCGCTATGGGCATCGCTACCAAGCTGTTAAGTTTTGAATTTTGAGCCATTTCCTAAGTCGAAATTTGTTGGATAATCATCAAATGGCGAAGTGACGACCAAGTTTCGGTAGTTGAACCAATCAGATCCGATACAAATGTAGCCATCTTTATAGTTCAGATTATACATGTAAAAAAAATCGCAGATATATTTGGAAAGCAAGCACACCTCGGGCTTATCTTGCTACGCAACTTACACATTCTTCTTCCATCACTTCGAACGGACAGGACACCCACGATGCTTGACCTAAATAAAACATGAATAGTGCAATGCGCCTCATGGCAAGCATATTCCATTATCTTGTGCGTCTGGCAACTTACCGGTTGCGAAGTGGAGGAATAGCGCGCACGCTTTCAGCATTAAACTGAGTCAGCAACTTGGTTTTGCTTTCTTTAAAGGCAGTGTGCACGTCCTCCTCAAAACATACGATACCAATTGTCGCTGTCCAGTTCGTGGAGCGCATATAGCGCTGAATAGCACACAGTGCAAACCACGCGGCACTGTCGACTGGCATGCCCATGTTGCCTGTGGAGATGGACACGATAGCGACACAATTCAGATTTTCTTCCTGAATACAGCGTAGCACGTTCCTGTACGTCCGTTGCAGATCTCTTAAACAGTTTGTATTGAATCCACTCGGTCCCACACAGTGAATGAGTTTAGCCACACCTGAATCAAAACCTGGAGTAACAAGCGCACCTCCCAAATCCAGCGCTGTGTTTAGCGTCCGCACATGATCATTTAATCCCGGTCCTGCTCGTCGGAAAACGGCCGACGCCGCTCCAATATGCGGGTTCCTCAAAGACGATGATGTCGGGAAGGCTAACCCATCAAGTCGTTGACTCCCCACTGTCTCAATGTTTCCAATATCATCTCTAATGATCTGCACACGTGATTCAAATTGCACAAACTGCTCTGCAGAACGTAGGAACTCTTTCAGATCCGAACAAGCCACATCCAGCACCTTCTCACTTGGCACTCCTTCGATCCATGTGACAGCAGTCTCTAGTCTCGTCTCAGCAACCGATACAGCAGGTTCCAACGTAGAAGTCTGTCTTCGATGTGTAGCAGGAGGAAGGATCAAGACCTCGTCCTCGTCCTCGTCCTCATCTCCCATCAGAGACACATCGTCGTCTGCCTCAATCTCATCTTCTATCAGAATAATCTGCGGTTCTTCTTCATTTTCATCTTCATCTGCTTCTTCTTCTGAGTCTGATTCTGTGCCTTCATCGTCAAACTCTTCGACAGGAGGCAACTTGCCACCAAAGCGTGTCATGAGCATCTCCTTCCAGAGCGTTTCATGGGTCAAAATACTTCCCCACGACTCGTCAAGTGCCAAAACTTCCAGGAAACTTGCCAAAGAAGGCAAATCCAACAGAGTTAGAAGCCCTCGCAGCAGCATTTCCACGTCAAACACACGTCCAATCGCATGAGAAGAAGATCCAGCATCTAGCAGACGTTGACGCTTGGTCATAGTCGCGCTGTGAAGCTCTGGAGCTGCGTGGTTGCGCTGTAGATTCTCGTCACTTGTTGTCACCATGGCGTCTTCCCAAATGAAGAGAAAGATTAGCAACAAGAGCTGTGATTGGACAGAAATGTAGAAGAAAGACGATCAAACACATTGGATTGGTGGAAAATAACATGTTGCCATCAGATTGATAAAGTTGGATATTGAACATGGAATCAGATCTGGTTAGACTTACGTCATCTACATAATCAACGTACCACACACAATGTAGCCATATCTGTGGTCCACCCCATCCAATAGTCACTAGTTCGCCAAAGGATGCACTGCTGACTTGTCCGTCATGCCTGGGTCTCACTCACACCGTCAATTGGGCATCTTGTCCGTAGCTCTCATCACGTACTTTAACGTCAGTGGCGGTCCATGGGGTAGTGAACCCGTTTTGGCAGCTTGCGGCCCGTTCGTCGGCATTCTCTCCGTCATGCTCTTCCCCTGGGTCTGGTGTTTGCCTTTAGCTCTGACATTTGCGGAACTTTTCACTGCATTTCCGACCGATGGCAGTTTTTGCAAATGGGTTGGAGTGGCATTTGGCAGACCCATGGGTTTCCAAGTGGGTTTCTGGTCCTGGACCTCTGGAGTCATTGATAATGCCATTTATCCCTGTCTCATTGTCGATACGTTGTTGGCATTAGCACTTGGAGACAAGGATGCAATGAATGGAGAAGATGGAGTTGCTTGGAGTGTCTTTGCATTGCGTGCAGTATTTGCAGTGCTCTTTATGTTGCCGACATTGAGAAGTATCAAGGTGGTGGGACACACACTGCTGGTTATGGGGGTCATGATCTTTTTACCCTTTGCTGTGCTCATTATCTACGCTACACCACTCATTGAACCGACCAATTGGTTCGTTATTCGGAAAGATGTAAGTGGTGAATTTTGAGGTTCTTGAGATTGGTGGTGACTGAGTTCTTGTGTTTTTTTGACAGCGTGATTGGGGGAGGTTGTTGAGTTCGTTGTATTGGAACTACAGTGGCTTTGATGCAGCGGGAGCGTATGCTGGGGAAATTCAATCACCCAAAACGACGTACCCGAAAGCAATGGTGCTGACGGTCGTGATGATCGCGTTCACGTATGTCACTTTCATGGATGCTGTGTCAGTTGTTACCAGGAACTGAATTGATGATTCTTCGCTTGCTAGGTACATTATCCCGTTCATTGCCATTGCAGGTGCGGACATGCCGCACTACACAACGTGGGATGATGGGTCGTACTCAGTTATCGCACAGAAGATTGGTGGAACGTGGCTCTGCATTTGGGTGTTGATTTCGTCCGTATTTGGCAACCTCGGACTGTATGTTGCTGAGATGGCGAAGGACGGATTCCAACT
Organism: Phytophthora litchii; assembly: GCA_002812785.1. Classification (NCBI taxonomy): domain Eukaryota; phylum Oomycota; class Peronosporomycetes; order Peronosporales; family Peronosporaceae; genus Phytophthora; species Phytophthora litchii. Next base: position 7,046 of record PCFV01000987.1, read on the forward strand.
GGCTGGTATGGCCGATTCAGGCCTGGCACCGCCTTACTTCGCCCAGTATGCGATGCTTTTCATACTCTGAAACATTGACGAAAGTTATGACACTAATTTTTGTGTTGATTTGCTTCTTAGGCGGCATCCCGATACTGGTGTTCCTCGACGAGCAATCTTTTTGGCATTCTTTATTATTGTGTTCATGGGCATGTTCGACTTTGACACGATTTTGGGGGTAGACAACTTCTTGTCAGCACTTTCCTCACTTGTGGAGATGAGTGCTGCCGTGCGCATGCGCTTCTCTCACTCCGAAATTGAGCGACCATATCGCGTGAACCTGTCAGATCGTTCACTCGTGGTAGCTATGATGCTGCCGTTCACGCTGGGCGTCTTCATCATGATTAACGAGTTGACTAAGTCCTGGATCAGTTTCTTGCTGAACGTAATCACACTGTTGTTTGGCTACGGTGTCCAGAAGTACGTTGAACGCTACCCGTACCATGAGTACTCGGAGATCATTGGTGCACCACTTGATTTGACCGACCTCTCCGAGGAACTATAGCTAGGCTGTTCTGTTGGCCTCTACGATAGAAATAAATACTACAGTATTTGCTGCATTCGTGCTTCTTGATGAACAAGGAGTATCAACAAACTAAGCAAAAATGGATTCAATTCGAGTTAGTTCTTCTTAACTTTCTTGATCTTTCTGCGCTTCGGACTAGCAGCTTTTGCAGCAGGAGACTCGGTTCGTGCGCTCACATATCCAGACTGTTTGATAATTTTCTCGCCTTCAAGAACGTGAGAAATGATTTCATCTTCAAGACCAGCAAACGGGAAGTCTTTTATAGGCTTGACAGAGTATGCTCGGTGATAGTTGATCCGTCTGCCATAGCATTTCCGAATGCTAGGGAACCAACGATGATCAACATCACCACGAACTTCGTAATACCGGAGATCCTGGTTCATATTGTACTGCTGCACGTATTGCCAGAGCTTTTGCGTATTGTTCCCATCAGGCAAAAACTTCACGATATTCCGATGGAGGAAAGCTATATCACCATCAGGATCATGCTGCACCATTGTGTTTCCACAGAAAATATTGAGGTGAGGTGCTTTGAGTCCTGCGCTACCTGCAGGTCGTTTAATCATGTGAAAAGTTGAGTTTGTGCGCATCCACGCAAACCGGAAAAGATCTTTATCTCCCCATAGCATATCAAATTCGGCTGGCAAGTGAGGCTCTGTTAGACCATAGTGCAACAAAGTGTGGAGTGCTTTCGTGTGCTTGGCTCGGTTCACCAGCACTTGACCACTCTCCTGTTCGAACATGTCGACAAAAGGCACACCCATGAGATCCCACAAGTCACTGTTCTTCTTGGTCTTGAAAATAGTGCGGTTGGGCATCCAGAAATCCGGCCAGAAAACAGCACCCGTGTCATTGAACACTTTGGTGGTAAATAAATGAGTTGGATCGCGAGCTGCAAAATTATCTGCGTCTAGTAGCAAGAGATTGTCGAAGGCACTGTAAAACACTGCGTATAACTTCGTGTAGAATTTAATGGCGCGGGAGTCCTTGATAACACGCAAGTATGCCCCATATTTGGTTCGGAGTTCGTGCAATAGTGGGTGTGACCTGTTGGTCTCTTCTTCTCGATACCAGAGTTCGATAGGAAGCGTACAACCAGTAGAACGCAGTGATCGAATCGCTGCGTAAACACTAAGAAATAGTTGCTCGTATACCACGTACGCAATTCCTTGTTTAAACGAAGCAGGTGGTTCCACTTTCTTTCCATTCACCAACATAGTTTTGCTTGCGTTCTCGATCGATAGACCATTTTCCTGGAGAAAATCACGCTGGTTGTTTTCGAAAGAAAGCGGGTAGGCGGGCTGGTAGTCGTCCGCAATAAGGTTGTAGCGAACTAGCATCGTGGCATTCGCACACGAGTATTTCATTTGACTAGCCCGAGATTTGCACTTTGCGGCGATAATTCGACGCACTTCCCCAGTTTTGCGGTGACGGTATTCACAGAATCCAGAGTCGGTGGGCAGAATGATGCGATCGCATGAACCATCTCGCGCCGGTTTAAGATCTCCGCGAGGTGAGCAATTGGCTGTTTGTCGCCACGCAACACACTCAAACTCGTTTAACTCAGCGAGAGTTTTAACGGGAGCCCACAATTTTTCAATATTCGGATCTGGTTGTGGCTTCGGTGTCGGGGATTTTGAGGGAACTGGAGTAGGTGCTTTGGATGTTGGTGTTGGTTTTGGAGTAGGCTTGGGCGTCGAAGGACTATCCGTCTTCTCCGTCAGTTTGGGCGTATCCTCTGGAATATTTCGCATGGGGTTGATGAAGACCATGCTGTCGTCGGTGTCTCGAGACGCATTGGGCAAGAAACCAATAGGTTCTAGCATTATTTTTGCAGGTGTAGATGACCCAGAACCGCCAGCTTGAGCTGTAAGTTTGGCTAAAAGCTGCTGGCGACGGACGATCACTTCGTGTTTCACACTATTGACTTCGTGTTCACCTTCGTAGGAAAAACTGACTTGCTGGCTGTACCAACCACAAGATGCTGATAGGACGAGGAGCAGCAACACTGTAACCCACCCGACAAGCGGAGACTGTGGTCTGCGTGCACCACGGCCTCGATCACCTCCACGAACCTGGCCAAGCATCGAGCTGGCTTTTGGGGTAGCTAGTGTTTGTTAGAATCAACTAAGCAGCGACGAGCTCCACCGCTCAAGTCGTTTCACGAAATGCTTTGAATTAAACGTTCAAGCTGCTATTGCAGTTGAACCTCATCCCATGTAGGCACACATCCGTTTTATTCTTCATTTGGCTTAGAAGTAACGAATGGAGATGACAGTGGATTGAAGAGGATCGTGAGGTGCAAACATTGGTTTTCCATCGCTACATACCGATTTTATCTACACCACTTATTCATGCGGACAGGCTCTTCACCGCTACACATTCTGCGAACTACATTGC